>JAGFPH010004870.1:16151-73166 GCA_018207615.1 Philaenus spumarius | reverse complement strand
AATTGAAATGTCTTTCAACTCTGGTTGGCAGATAAGTTAAATTTTTTTCAATCCTGTTTTGCGGGGAACAGGATTGAACCCCCTAACCCCCTACTTCCATTATAATAATAATGGAAGTAGGGGGTTAGAAGATAAGATCACTAGACTTCAGAGATTTTACTAACGATGCTGATTGACGGAGAGCTTGATAATTGTGTCAAAACTGTTTAGTGGGAAGCTTCATTAGTAAAATCTCTGAAGCCTAGTAATCTTATCTTCTCGTCCCCTACTTCCGTTATAATAGCTCCCTGCCAAACCGGATTGAAAGAAATTTCAACTTCTCTGCCAAAAAGCGTTGAAAGTTATTTAAATTTCCCTCCAAACACTGTTGACACAATTTTCAAGCTCCTCGCCAAACAGCGTTGACACAATTTCAAGCTCTCCGTCAGTTAAATCAGTGATGAAAGAAATGAACTATTTTATATAGGTTTCTATATGCACATCCAAGACCGAGGCACGAAACACTGAGCATGCTTCTTTGGCGGGATTGTATTCATATCAATTCTTTTTTCGGCTGTGGAGGTTTTCTGGCGGTCAATTTTTACAACAGGGTGGTTTTTCGGGACATATCACACCTTTTTGCACGATTTTTTTATTAAAATATTTTAATATTTTTTTTAAATTTTGTTTACATTTTTTTTATATTTGGTGTGAATAACTAATTTTTATTGCTTATTATTTCTAATATATGACCCGTTAAAATTTGTGTTATATAAAAATGCAGGCAAAATTAAAATATCATACGCCTTATCTCAGCCATTATATCGCATGGCAGAACATTGATGTCATCCAGAAATATATATACATATATAAGGCCAATTTTTAAGTTGGAAAACCACTTCATTTTAAGGAGGTTATTTTTTTTTTTTTTAATTAGTAACCCTCGTAACATGATTTATTTTTCTGCCAATCTCATACATATTTCTTATTCCTTGGAAATGATATTGTATGTTTTGACGAACGCTAGTCCATAAATGGGTTCTCATAGCCCTAATTTCATACACAATTTGTTCAAGGTCTTCTTCAAAATAAAGCGAAACAGCAAACGCTATTGCAAACACTTCGCAATCAGTGTACAATTACAGGTAAATGTGTGCAATTATAAGGATTATAAAACTGTATAGGCCTATTTGTTAAAATTTTGTATTTATATACGTTATTAAAAATAAAGAAAGATAAAATTATATTAGCCTTCAATTGCTTTTTATTTCATATTGCTAGATCAAATTATTTAGAAGTTATTAATATTATAATGAAGAAATTAATAATGGAATATGTTTATATATATATATTTATGAACATATATGTTATATGTTATACGAAGATGTATGAATGTTTCCGAAGTTAAACGAATAGGTAGTCTATCTCTCTTCTTAACGAATATATTGATGATAAAAGGTTGTATTTATATATACAGTTTATAACCTCAAAGCAAATCTTATAACGTATTATAGTATAGATTAATTTTATAAGTCATATTTTAAAAATATCAACTTCACAAGAAATTATAATGATTGAAGCTGTAAACATAACCACAAAGTATAATCTACACTGGGTTTTGTTTACGTTTTACAGATGATGGGTGAAATCAGTGGTTATATTAAAATTTTAACAAATAGGCCTAGTGTTTTTGAATTTGGAATCAGTAAAAAATAGTTCAACTGAAGTGAAACAGTGATAATAATGAGGAAATACGTGACCTCATTTCCCAATTGAATGAACTGGGTATTTCTGAATTATGAACAAAAAACATTTTAAAGAAATAATACACCATTGTGTTATCATTTTCAGCGATTTGAAACAATAACAATGTTCGTCTTTTACTAAACATAGCCTATCGGGTGTAGATTTTGACCCTTTTTCAGGGGTCTCCATTGAACAACTCTGACAAAATCTTGACCCTTTCTAACCAACCCCTAAAACTAACTCCCATTTTAGAGCGGGTGGAGTTTGAATTGCACAAAATGCACTTCCTTGGAGTATATCATATCGAATGTGTGTCCAAAATCCAAAACCTCCATCCTTTATTTCTGTGAGGCTGCAACCCCGTCAAAAACAAGAAGTAGAAACATTTAAAAAAAAAGCGATTTTCAAACATTGATAACTTCGGCATCTGATGGTCCCAAGAGTTAAACTTTTGTACACGTTCTCAGGGGCACTTCGAAAATGGGTATACGAAAAATCAATACCAGAGACCTCGTAACCCCCCTTTTTTGTTGGGGGGGGGGGGGCAAATTGCTGAAGCGACACTTCGTTGGAGCATAACGAATGTGTGTGCAAAATCTAAGCTACATCCGTTAAGTTTGTGAGGCTGCAGCCCTGTCAAAGAACAAGAAGTAGAAACTTAAAAAATAACGATTTTAATACTTCCATAGCTCCGTGATCTGATGGTCCATAAAATTAAAATTTGGTACACGTCCTTAGGGGCCCCTCGAGAATTGGAGTACGAAAAATCAAGATCGTTGACCCACCCCTGTCGAGGTAGGGGAGGGTGAAACCCCGTACTTGTTCTGTCACGTAAACAGTGTTTTTGGTCGACGTCTCGATTTTCTTGGCGGGCGGGACCCTCCCGTGTCCCTAGATACAGCTTACAATGTTTTCATTTGGCAACGCTGTCATTACTCTTACATTTCGTTGATATTTAACATACATTTCCAAACCTTATACACTTGTAAGATGGCCGTTCACTACAGTCACCAACGGATGTAATGTATTTGAATTAGTTTTAATATTATCAAAACGCACTAGGGTCACCCCATTCTAAATACATATGAAAATGCACCACTTTATTCTCGTTCCGCCAGTTATTTGCCACAAATCGCGCTCGAACCTTTTAATGTGGAGAAAGATTTCCTCATCCGGGTCGTCCGTGGAACGTTCCTGGATTATAAAAAGGTAAACGTTCCCATTCTACAACCATTTTGCGAAGACGCTTCTCCCTCTGTTCTGTCACCAACGGCAATATTGTCACTGAATTTGTCTGACCCTCAACAGACTCTACCTGGTCATAAATATTCTCTTCGTGGGGCTTCTAAAGATCTTGCGTATGATTAACCATCAACAAATAACCTTCTAACGATCTATCAGTTATGATCATGATCTAGAGTAATCGGATATGCTTTAAATAACTGTTTGTTATTGTGTCTCACCACCGGCAATCCTTATAAAGACTTTTCCTTCAAACTACATTTTCACTAATACACGATTCGTGTTTCGGACCTTATCGTCCGTCATCGGGTGATGAAAAACCTTAATTAAAATATTCAACATGATACACGTTTACATCAAAGTTTCTGCGCAGGCGCTACACGGTGCACTGTGTTATCAGCTGCTTTAGGCAAGGCAGTTGTCCAGCTCGAAGGAGAGGGTTACGTCAAACAGTTTTTGTCATTTAATAATCTATACGAGTAGTTCATTTTGATAAATTTGGTACTATTGGAAGCGGTTAGTTAAAATTTTTTGCATTTTTTATTGCATGTTTTTATTCATATTGTCATATAAATGATCGCAACTTACCAAGTGCTACACAAACTTGATTTTTTCAGGGAGTTTTAGTGCGTGGATATGCTCTTTATATAGCGTGTTGAACTGGCACCCTGTCTGTCCCACGTAAAATTTGTCACATAACTATATTTTTGTTTTTGTAAATTTGTCCTGATTTTTAATTGTGTCCCTATTTAGTACTTGGTTTAGTTTAGAATTGGTTTTGAACGCTACTTAGTAATCTTTTGTCTGAAGTCGTTAGGGTGGGGGGGGGTGTTACGAATTTGTTATGGTGCTATTTCTCTTATTGCGTTAAATTCCTCTTTGTAGTCGGCCTCATCCATTGGAACTGATATAATTGTGTTAAGTATGTGTTTGTAGGCCAAAACTGTTCGTTTATGTATTTATTGTGAGTGTTGTGTGGATGACTTTCATTTTATGGTTATGTTGAATGTTTTAATTAATGTTTTTTATAGCCTGACGATGAACGATAAGGTCCAAAACACGGGTCGTGTACTAAAGAAAATTTAATTTGAAGGAGAAAACTTCAAAGGGATTGCTGGTAAGTCACAATAACAAACGGTGATCTACAATTTCCGCCCTTTGGTTTAGCCAATGCTCAAAGTTGACCTCAAATATTCCAAATCCGCCTGCTCAGGAAACTCTAATCCCAACTCTCTATATAATCCCTCAGCACGTTCCTGAGTCAAAAGCTTTATTTCCGATAAACCAAGTTAAATTTTCATTGGCAATTAATTATTTCTGCTGCCAAATCACAAATCTACCTACACGTATCTCAGACCGGTAGTCCCTGTCAACGCGCGTTGTCAGCAAATTCCCCTCAGTGTCGATGACAGAAAAACAATTATGACCTAATCCTGACGAAACAGATCTCTAATTGGTATTGTCTACGCCTGACTCCACCATATCCATCAGCTTTAAACTATACTTCATTAAAGTTGTCTGTAAGGCAAACCAAATCCACTTTAACACACTAACAAACAAAACAAAAACACTGTCCGCCTGAAATATTGCCTCCGTAAAACTACCGAAACATAAGAGCTTATATCCTAAACACAATTTTTAATGTAAAAACATAATATACCTTAAAATACCCACTATAGCCACATAAACCTGTAACACAAAATCAATGTACTGGAAGCAACACGCAATTCAAATACATGCTGATAACCAAATTCTTAACATATCACGTCATATACACCTCTAACCATCGTTAAAAAATTATGACACTTCACAATTAGAAGGACCAAACCTTGCTGAAGGCTATAGTGTGCTATAAATGTACAAAACTTATTACCGTCGAATGAGAAAAATGTTTTTCTGAAACATACATGTAATTAAAAAAACAAACAAACATTAAACACGAGGGAAAATTTTGTTATTTGGTCAGAGAAAAAAAATGATCTGTTGAAATATTTTGCCAAAGAGTTTATTGTTTCACATCTGAAAGCGATTGTCATCTGCCGTTTGTACTTACTTGGCAATCGTCGATTATTTAAAGCGTTTTAACTGAGTTTAAATGCCGCGCTGTATCTGGCTCGTCGCGCAGTTTAGCCTACTATTATTTCATAAAGTGATTTTGTTAGTTAACTATATGTAGAGGATTTTTTTTATTATTTTTGAAAATGGTTTTGTTAATTTATAATTTTTGAAGAAACTCCCTCTGCACACCACGAGTTCATTTTTTGTTTATTTTTTTGTAGGTAGTGAAATGCACTTACACAGACATCTCATCAGAGAAAGTACTGTGGGACTCGATCCTCCTGGACCCACTACCCACTACCCCCCCCCCCCACCCCAAGTGCAAGTCACTCCACTCTGAACCGAACATAGGCACAAGAGTGTTCCGCCGACCTCTACTGAGATGGCACGAAGACACTCCTGAGCAATCTGAAACTCACTTAAATAGAAAAGAAGGCAAACAGGTTAGTGGCAGTCTTGATGGAGTCGCAGCGAGAATAAATCTATGGTGGGTCGTCTAGGATAGCGGCAGGCCGAGTCCTACAATCTTCCGGGATGTCGAGTCTCCTGCAGATCTCGGCTATATGAGGATAGTCTGAGTTGCGTGCATCCTGAATAAGTTTAGTGGCACATCTTATGGCAAAAACTTCTAGGGTAGGGATGCCTGCTGACCCTAGGATGGTAGAGTTCCTCACGTACCATGGCTGATGCGTGAGTCTGCAAAGAGCACTAGTCTGAAGAGTCTCAAATTTATTCCTGCTGGATTTGCTGGCAAGTGCCCACCAAGCGAACATCAGCACCGAACGAACTATTAACAGAAAAATTAATTTAACTTTTACTCGCAAGGGGCTACGCCTTGCCAACAAGGGTGAGAGGAAACCCTGAATTCGCTTTCCTTCGGAGACCTTGGCAGTGAGTGAACCGAACTGGAAAGAGAATAGCGCGCGGCACTGGCCAAGGTCACGCTGAGTAGGCGCCATCTTGAAGAACCAGCCAGCCTCACTGGCGAGCCCATAGTGTCCACTCTATATAATTATGTCCTCTCTGATCTAAACTAATTCAAAACACTCAACTCACAGCAAAACTGAACTCCAGGGCTTGTGAGCTGAGCCAGTGTACAAACAGAAAGGGCTGAATATACAAATTCAATCTTAATATTTCAATACGCGTTTAATATTCCCCAATCTGATATAAATAAGACAAATAAATGAATTTACTACTTTAATCATACTCCCTAGAATTCTCAAGGCTACCATTTTTAATAATCTCTCCTGTATGCTCTCTGCGGTTTTCTTTGCGGACATGTTCTGGGTAGTTCGGTCCCTTTCTGTCCTCCTCCTGACTTTACTACTGGCCAAAATACCGTCTTTTTCGTTATTCTCCCCTTTTAAAACATTTTCTCCTTCTCAATTTTAATTATTATACTTAATACTCCTCGCCTGGTATGTCGTAATGTGTAAAGTGGTTCTATCCACATCTTGCATAGTTCGCTATACCATGACAATTGTTATTCTAAACATGCCCTTCCTTCACTAACCTATGCTAAAACTAGTGACCTACTAAAACTAACATACACCTTCTTGCGTAACAATAGATTTACATTATTTGAGTTTCCGTTCTTTTTCCAATTTTGCAAGATTAAGTTTGTTATTAGAAAACATTGAAACCGACGTAGATAGCAGAAGCAATGTTTAAATTACTTTACCGTCGACTCCATGTTTCAGCTCTACTCAATGTAAGTTTATTATTTTGTCCGACGAGTGCACTTTAATTCATATTAAATTTTGTGCAGTAATTTAAGTTCCGACTGATCAAAACCTATTCAGCTGATTTAATCTAGAATGTGTTTAGAGCGGGAACTCGATAGCCTCGCAAAGTGAACGTCTGCTTTGTACAAACGACTAATGAAGTTCGATTGTGTTAAAAAAATTTGAAAATGATGTCAGTTAGATATTTTGAAGCTTAACGAGAATTCAAGTCATATTGAAGGAAATTAAAGGCTAAAATAATTCAGAGTTACTAACGGAAAAGTAATAATAATTACATAAAAACGACTTACTGTCATAATGGCCACTATTTATCTTTTATATAGCACTACAGTCGTTTTGGCTATTCAGAAATTATTAATTGCTGGCTAGGGTGTTTCCATCGCCATGGATTAAAAATACACAAATACACATAAACATAAGACTTATATTAACACTTTATTCGTTTTAATTTCTGCACATAGTAGGCCCAATGTCGTTGCTGACTAGCTGTGTGGGTGGTAGGAAGAAGTGGTTCTACATAGGCCGGCTATTATTATGGCATATATTTTGTTTTAATCGAATTGTGCGAATCGAATAGTATCATATAAAAGAAAACAGCAAATATTGTGACTATAAATAATGTTTAATGTATTTTTTTTTAATAATAGTCGGAAAGGCGATAGTAAAAATGTCAAAAGGTAATATAATGCTTTATTAATATTAATTTTTAAGTTATATCTTTTGCTATTTTAAATACATTTTCAAGGATTGAATTTATTATCTAAAATCCAAATGACAAATTAAATTACTCATAGGACCTATACTTGGATTTGAACCTGGGACTTATACAACAACAAATTAAACTAGTTATATCGGATTGGTCTATGATCACTTTTGATTAGTTTTTGTTTTGGTAATTTCAAGTTACGACTGATCAAAACCTATTTAGCAGATTGCGTTCAGATTGCGTTTGGAGTTTAGAGATAGCTTCAAACTAAAACTATAAAAAGTTCAAAGAGCCTGTTTCATATGAAAACAAGGTCGACTCTTGAATAGTTTTGAAAGAAACTTTTACGAGATATTAGAAATAATAACAAAAGTAATTCAAACACGAAATCGTCAATAAATGTTTTACATGTTTTCATGAAGGTTTTTGAAAATTAAAAATTTTATAAACTTATTTTTGCAAGTAAACAATTGAATGTTTTAAGATGTGCTTTAGACATATTTTTAAGTAACGATGTTTTTATTTTTACTGTTATATAACGAATATTTCAATTAAAAAAAAAACTTTGAAACTTATATAAATTAAAACCGAGGGAGGGCAATTTAAAATGATAGTATTAAGCGTTTTATGTATTATTTCTTCAACACTGAGTGAATAACGATTTTTAATTTAGTTATTGGGTAAATCAAGTAAAATTGTTAATTATTAATCCGGTAAAATAATATTAATTAAATATTAATTATTTGTGATACAAAAAGCAAAACTTAAGGCTATTTATTTCCTATGTTTTTAAAACAAACATTAGAAGCAAATACTAATCTGGCTAAATTTTTTTTATCACTAATAACAGAAAAATTTAAGGTCTAAAATAAAGACTAAAAGGAACATTACTTTCCAATTTAAAACTGAACTATAATTTTTTATGGCGACGTAGCAATGTTTTATTAATTTAAGGCTTAGGATGTATTTTTATAGTTAGTTTGGGTACCAAAATTTGTCAGCCAAAAACGTATTACTGCATAATAAATATTAAGTGAAATCAACATTTGCTATTCATAGTTTGTGTCAAAATTAATAAATTTCTAGGTTTATTTTTAGCTTTTTAAATTCTGGTATCCTGCACCGGATACGTAATCCCCAATAAATCTTTTATAAGATAACCAAGTTCGAATATTAAATAATTATGCACTAAGATGGTCGGCTTCTCCGTCAAAAACAATTCTTACAAAACTTTTCCAGAAAATTAATAATTTGTGAAATGAAACGTAATTTCAACAAAAAACAATCTTACTTCACGTCATTGATTAGGCAACTCTACAAACCTCCTTATTTCTACACATTAAGTGTATATACTACGTCCAGCCAAACTATTGATATCATCTTTTGTTTAAATTTGTAGTGTTTATATTTATTTCACAATTGCAAGATGAGATACAATATATCTTACAACGTTTAGTAGTAGTTGTCTATATAGATATTTTCAAAGAACAGAAAAAAGTGCTAATTTTCTAACAGATTGTTTTTAAATCTATATATTTATATAAAAGCCAAATACCACTCACTCACTGACTCGTCACGAAATCTCAAAAACTACTGAACGGATTGGAACGAAATTTATTATGTAGCTTCCTCTAGGGCCATAGGTGCTCGCTAAGAAAGGGTTTTAAAAAATTCGAAATCTTAGGCGGGGTTTGAGGGGATCAAAGTTACTAAATCATGATTTATCTAAAACTGCTGAACGGATTGGAATGAAATTTGGTATGTAGCTTAGGGCCGTAGGTGCTGGCTAAGAAAAGGGTTTCAAGAAATTCGAAATCTTAGGGGGGGTTTGGGTGAGTCAAATTGACTAAATCACTTGAGTAAGATCATTGTTCCATTGTTCAAACCATCCAGAAACATTGGTAAAAAAGGCAAAAACGTTTTTCTAATACTAATTGTGCTAAAGCACACAGGGAGTCTGTCAAAAGATACAATGCAAAAAATTCCGCAGTAAATCGCGAGGCTTTCAAAAGATACAATAAAAAAATCCAGCCTTGCATCGAGAGGCTTTCAAAAAGTTCAGTCAACAAAATCCCCTGGTCAAAATGGCTGCCGTTCAAAAATACAGTACTAAAATATGTCACATGACGGTGCTTCCATGGTCTGAAAAATCAATGTCAGGGTTCCACTACAACTGCAACACCGATTATCACAAAGACAAAACAGTTGAACTAGATCCTATGACGACATGTAAATGGTATACAGCTATTAAGTGGTATAAATGACATGGTTTAGAACCTACGATTCATATTACCATCAAAAACGACACAAAATTACCATCATTAGTCGCATTTATTTCACCAAAATAATTATGCAATAGCGAAGCATTGCCGGGTCAGCTAGTCAATACTGTATACCACGGATACTAGAATCCGTGCTGTATACTATAAAGTAAAAACACGAATGTTTTAGTGTTTAGGAATTTTAAGGAATCATTCTAGTTACAAGATGTAAAAGTCAATTATCAAAATGTCATCATACGACATATACTTTACAATTGTTTTTTTCACAGTAAAAATTAAACGAATTTACCGTTTTCGAGATATTAATAGGTTTAAGATTTCGGGGTCGACTTTAAAATTGTGTTTAACCTAGTTGTATCTTATACAACCCTTGGTGCTGTGAAAACTCAAAAGGTTTTACAATGTCTTTAAATAACTGTTTAATGGCTGATATAAGTCATGAATACACATTACTAAACATTATTCCTAATATGAAATTTTAAAACCAAATCGTTCACAAAGCATAAACATAATAATGTTAATTTACCTAATAAGAAAATAAAAAGCGAAAGAACCCTAACTTATAAGTATGATTTTGATCTATAAAAACACAAACATAATGTGGCACTTCGCGTCGCCTTTGGGTTCCACTCTTCTTGAAGTAACTTCATTAAAAAAATATAAGGTTATAAAGTTGACGGAAAAACAAATACGGACGAAATGTTTAAACTCGTCATAAAATACAATTTTGTAATGGAAAAGATACCAACCTTGCATTTCTCTTCATAAGTCCTCTACTTTGAAAATATTAAACAGTTGTTATACTTTTTACACTCATTGTATATTAAAACTCTTATTTAGGAGACATAATTCTCTTTCTTGTTAAATAACAAGTTTTAAGAGCGATATTAAAACTTCTAATGCAGGGGTATAATTTTTTAAACTAATATAAATTACAAAATTAATTAATTAGCTGCATAAAAGAACAGTACAATACAATGGCAAAAATAAAGGCCTGAAAGGGAGAGAACCGACTGCGTTCAATCGGCTTCGGCAGTAACACATTAGCGTTCAACGCTGCCCTGGTGATCAATAGCTGCATTGTCCTCAACACGGTAAATCATTTGCAATCCAACAAAAGGTCGAAACTCTGGGCAAAAGTCGATAAAACTCTCTGGATTGTACTGTCACGCCTATATTTTATTAATTTCTCGTTCGGTTCTGCTAAATCACTTTAAATACTAAGTAAATACAAATTCTGCCTACAAGAAAATATAAATATTTAGTGTATGATGTTACAACATTTTTAATTTAGATTCAAAATGCAGTCAATGATAATGTAACCTATTCAAGCATTAATTAATTTGTAAAATTTGTAAGTAGGTTTTTCTAATATTTCAAAGTAAGCATAACCAAAAGTTATATTCAAATCCATTTAGCATCCTTTATATTTCATACGTAGTAATAATAGGTATGAGAAATGTAATTAAATGTACAGAGTGAGATATCTATGAAAGTGCAACTATCTTTAAAAATAAAAATTACTTCATGTCGTGGTTCAACAGTTATTAAGGATTTTTAATGATAACCATCTTGGATTTTTGTCCCATAAGATCAATGTTAAATTTCAAACAATTTATTTCGTTTATTTTTTATCATAAAATTGTTTGCAAGGTCTCATTTTAAGCACAGTCACAACACGCATCCGTTTTGCATTTTAAATTTAGGTAAAACTAGCTGACCCGTGCGAAGCATTCGCATTCTAACTTACTTAAGTCCCACACCGTATATTAAAGTACCACCGTATATTTAGTACCGTATAGTGCCTATAGTGCGTATTTAGTGCGTTATGGGCATAGGTGGGTATTGTTATCATCAGTGTTGCCAACGCCAGGAAAATATCCCTACAACTTACTTGATCTTACATCACTGTTACTTTCGGATTCTTTATTTCTTTTTTTTTCGTATAATTGTATTTTTTACATTTTTCCTGTGTAGTGGTTAAGGAAAGCTTTAAAATTATGCCTCATTCATGTAATTTGATGATGTATTAAGGAAGTTATGGCGTACCGACAAAAAAAGTGCATTGAGAAATAATATATGTGATGCTTTTGATTTGATATGAAATTGACATTTGTAAGTACAAAGTTTGAATTTGTTTTCCTAACACAATAAAAAATTAATAATGAAAAACAATTTTCAAGCCGGATCCGAAATTTTATAAAGAATATCCAGGTTTTTTTTCAACACTCAATTACAAAAGATAGACTTATAAATGGTTTGAAATGCCAAAGCGTTCAGCTACAAGAAATTGCACTGTTTAGATAGGGATATAGTGAAAAGCGCTTGCGTTTTTGGTTGCTTTCTCGTTTACTGGAGCAGACCCTTAACACTTCATGACCAACCTTTGATGGGTTACCAGTTATCAGTGTTTGGTTACTACCAGACTGCAGCTATCGGTTTAAATATATTTGTTATCCTAAAGATTCAATTTTTGATTTATCGATATCAAGATGGGATTCAATGAAAAACTCTTAGAAAACCCAGAATTTAAATAAGTTTAGCCTTAGTGTTACATAAATTA
The DNA here is from genome assembly GCA_018207615.1 of Philaenus spumarius. Taxonomy (NCBI): domain Eukaryota; kingdom Metazoa; phylum Arthropoda; class Insecta; order Hemiptera; family Aphrophoridae; genus Philaenus; species Philaenus spumarius. The sequence goes on along the minus strand of JAGFPH010004870.1, from coordinate 60,842 downwards.
TAACACGATCTGGTTCGTATCAAATTATTATTAGCAAACACAACAGAGTTGGACATTTATATAATTCATATTTAAAACTTGTAACACTTTAATTATACATAAACAATATTCCTACTATTAATCATTATTAGTTTATTGAACACAAAACTTAAAAACTAATATTGATCAAATTACTGTAACCATTTTTCTGGACTCAGGATTTAAAGAAACGGTACAAAATACGCACACAAAATTAACTGTGTTAAAAATTACAACTGTTTTTTTTTTTTTAATTTTAATGACAATGTTTATAAAGCGATAAGTTTTTTTGTACACTTTTGTACTGAGACATAAAAGAATACATTTTTACCTTTAATTTGTATAGTTGTTAAATATCATGACACTGAAGATGAAGCTATACTTGATAGAATATAACTTAAACTCAGAACGCATGGCTAATAATATACGTTTAGTACTGAAACGTTTGAGCTACAAAAATCAAACTATAATTAAATAGTTACAGTTCGGTTATTGCAGCTCGTGCATTACTGAAGATGACGATATTGTCGTTGAAACTTGTTCAAGTAATAAACGTATTGGTTGTGACATTCTGTGTTAAGTTTTATTCTACTAAGTATATCATCTTAAAAGTTCAGGTCAATATGTATTTACGTTTTGTTGTTTGCAAATTTTTACTCAGAAAAAAATCTAATTAAATGTTGCATTCGTGTTCAATCAGCGGCAACCAAGAAGCGGACAAGCAGAGAAGGGAAAAATCATAGACCATCAACTATTTTTGTGAGTCCTGGACCTGCTCTGTGGGTTCGGAGCAAGCAGTTAAATCTTCCTGATCTAATAAGGTTAGCAGTTTGGAGTAGAGAGGGAAACGTAGCTCCCTAGATAACGTGGTGGGTAGAAAGAGCCCTTGTAGCCTAACTAAGAGTCACCAAAATAAAATAGAATTCATCATTATTTTCGTCTGTGATGTATGTATAATAGTGCTTTGTTAAGTTTAAATACGGTATATCAACTTTACGATAACCTATATTGAGGAAATGATACAAATTTATTTATTTCCAACCGAAATTATTGTAAATTACTAACGAATCGAAGGAAAACATATCCACACACAATAGTGCCGATAGTAAAAATATATATATATATATAATAATAATTGTAAAATAATAACTGCAGAGTTAATTACACATTAAGCCTGCATATGAACTAATTTTTAGTCCGAATTTGCAACTAATTAATACCTTCATAAAAGCTGATAAAATACACAATTAAAATCACTGTTAAAAATAAAACCAAATTACATTGGATGTAAAGCAAGAAATAAGGAAAATACAAAATAAATACATATTGTGGCTTACGCATACAACCAAACTTGTATAGTACGTCAACTAATCCAACTTTTTGGATTAGTACGACAAAGTTGGATTAGTTGACGTACTATACAGGTTTGATTGAATAACTAATCCGTGAGCTAAAATGGAATGTAAATACATACACAATTTATGCATTTACAAAATGTGTAACACAATCTTTCAACAGTCACAGAGTATCTAAAATAATAAAATAAATAAATAATATGTTCTGTGAAAGTTTTTAATCTAACTTAAAATTTAATGTATCAATTGTCAATTGTCAGATTTGAGGCATGAAGACGAAATCACAGTTTTGAAATCGCTAAGGGGAGAAGAATACCAGAAAGGGTAAAGGCGGTCGTCCAGGCTTCTATAGTTGGAACCCAAGGTTGTTAGAGTATATGTTCTCTAACAACCTTGGTTGGAACCTTCTAACTCCGTAGGTTCGAACCTAGTTATTGGCGTTAGATTTAAGCCTCGGTTACGATACAAGCGGTGAGCAGTGAGCGGTGAGCGGCAGGCAGCAGTAGTAGGTGCAAGCGACGCACGATAATTATCTAACTGATGGAGTTCCTTGACACGGTTGGCTGGCTACGATGCAAGCGGCGGATGTGCGTTGGTATAACACTCGCCGCAGGGTGCCGCTCATGATCAAATCAGTTAGATAATTTTTCGACTGCAGCCCGACGCTCAAGGTTTTTTTTACTTTCAACAAACATATGACATTGCTTAAAAAGGCAAAATAAGTATTTTTGATACGTATACGTTCATGGCATACTAACGACCACTTATACACAAAATTTCAAGAAAATCTGACGGTAAACAAAAAAGATGCTAATTTTTGCGAGTATACTTTCTCAATTTTGTATTCGGTTCAAGGATTTATTTATTCTTTAAACACCATGAATTATGGAATAAAAAACAACAATGGATTAAAACTTTCTGTAATGGGACTACTTACCATTGTTATTTTCATAGGAAGCATATTTTTTTAAATTACTCCCTCCCCGGGTTACACCTGAATTCATGTTAAAGTCCAAATTTCAAGAAAATCCGACGGTTAACAAAAAAGATGCTAATTCTTTGCGAGTATACTTTCGGAATTTTATATTCGGTTCAAGGGTTTATTTATTCTTTAAACACCACGAATTATGGATTAAACAACATCAATGGATTAAAACTTTCTGTTGTGGGACTACTTACGATTGTTATTTTCACAGGAAGCATGTATTTTTAAATTACTCCCTCACCGGATTACAACTGAATTTATGTTAAAATCCAAATTTCAAGAAAATCCGACTGTAAACAAAAAAGATTCTAAATTGTGCGGTTATAATTTTGTAATTTGGCATTCTGTTCAAGAGTTTATTTATTTTTTAAACCTCATAAAGCACTTAAACTTTCTGTTGTGGGACTGTTTAACATTGTTATTTTCACAGGAAGTATGTATTTTTAAAATACTCTCTACCAGGGTTACACCTGAATTACTGGACAAAAGTAAATATCACTTAAGTCTACGGTTAAAGGTATAGTAGTCCTATATTGTGATTTCCTATAAATATAGGTCTCTCACTAAGTATTTCCGTCAGCACTAGCTGCTAGTGTGACGTCATCTCGTTGATTGTGGGAATGTCGCTTGTATCGTAGCCACGTCCGCCGCTCAGGCAACGCCGCTTGCATTTGCTAGTAACGCTCGCCACCCACCGCCCACTGCTCACAGCTTGTATCGTAGCCGAGGCTTTACTCGCGCTAAAACTACCCTCCCATCTTCATTAATCTTACTAATTATACAGTCATACAACAAATTAAAAGAACAAAAATGTACACCACGCTATGATTTACTTTGATTGTTAAAAAACTAGGCAGGACAAAAATATGTAAAACTTACTACGTCTAGTTATTAATAACTACTGAAATTATTTAAGCATTTTTGTTATTAATTTCGCCTTGTGTATTTCCATCCGCCCGTCAAACCCTAAGGTAAAACCTTACGCACCATCGGTATTCCCAATTAACTTATATTTTGCTCCAAATATTGCTACGTATTGTTAGAGACAAATCACCTTCCCTCTGCTTTCCAATAATCGATTTGTTGTATCTCGTGCTCGACTAATGATTGAAATCGATTCCAAATGAAGGATAACGTTGCTTGAAGTGTATATTGTAAAGAATATCTGTTTTATTACTTCCTTTCCCGTCTTTATACCTTCAGCCTAAGGATCTTCTGTTTATATAGAACATTATTTTTCATTTCCGTTGCTTCTACAACGCTCCCACATTTATACATTAAACATTAAAAGCTGTAATCTAAAATCCATTTATTTCTTTTGGCAAACATAACTCAACATTATTAGTAAGGCTCAATTTTTAGTGTGGGTGTTATCAAATAAGGTTTTTAGTTCTTGATATAATTTAAAATCCATTTATAAACTGATATTATAAAGAAGTTCAGTTTTTTTTACCAAATAATGGTTATTCCTAAAGTTATTTCAAACCAAAGTTTACGACTTTGTCTTCTTTCTTTAAAAAGTACACTCTACTGGCTTGTGTTCAGATCAATCTTAAGATGGACTACAGGATTTTACATTTTCTCCAACAGCCAAGAAGCGCTTAAAGCATCAGTTATGTATGAATTTTAGTAGCAGTTCATATGAAATTACTACAATCATCGCAACAAGCTGGATGCACAAAATGACGTCCACCTTTACTGGCTTTTAAGATATCAGGGATGAACTTGTAATGAAAACCCCAACATACTTGTTAGGAAGTGAACCAGTGTGTGGCATCTCATGAAGTAAAGTAAGAACATCCCCCCCACCCCTAAATGAATTCGATGGGCAACACCACGGCCAGTCACGGATTGATGGTCCAAGTAGGAGCATCACCAATCAGGGCTATACAATACAAGGGCTAGACCAGTCCGCCACGGAGAACGTTCCCGTGACTGCCACTGTGATGACGTCACAGCGGTAATGCCTGATCCATTCCCACAGCTTCTCATAAGTATTTTCAGCTACAATAATTTCAATTTCTTATCAAAGCTGTACAATTTTTATGATGGCCTCTTCTTTATTTAGTTTTAGTATTGACAAAGCAATAAGTAGACAGTAAACAAAGATGTAAGAAGAAGACAGAGTTACAATACAACTAACTAATTTGTGGGTAATAAACCGTTGTAGTGTACTAATTGTAGCATACTTTTAATTTGATTCTCCGAAACATTTCTGAAAACTAAATACAAAATTGAACAAAATGTGTCACATTATTGAAAATAATTGTATTTATTACAATAAACCACCAAAACTTTAAAGTCACACTGTTTAATAAAATACATAAAACTTACATATACTTACACATAATGAGTAGCTTATATGCAGATATGCACATTGACATAATAATTGCTGCTGACATAAAATATTAAAACTGCTGCATAGAAATAAAACTGCTTTATAGAAATTTTCCTTCCCTAGGCCTAAGGGAATAGTTAATTTAATAGTCGAATTTAAACAATTGAACTATTTGAATTTAAATTGACAAAGCGCAATTTAATTTAATCTAGAAGTTTAACTTAAAATTATGTTTTATTTTTTTATTTTTGTCATCAATAATTTTATTACATTAGGTTTAAATTTGATTCTAATTATTTGAATATTATATATTTATTTATATCTAATTATTCTGACAATTTTAAAGTGCATTTTGCTAGTAGATTTATTTTAAACACTTTAACTTAAAGCTGCAGAAGAAATTAATTAAGGACCTTGGTAACTTTTTAACATAAAGTAATCTCGCTGGCAAATCTTACATTAAATATAAATAATATTTTTTAATGTTTATTTTAATTTGAAGCTGAGTACTTAAAATTTTTTGTTTTTAAATTTTGAGTTATCAATAATTACAGGTACTCTAAGTTTAAATCATAATATTATTTATATATTATATATTTATTTATTTATATCTCATCATTCTGAAAATGTTTGTTTTAACGTATTTTGTTAGTAAACGTGTTTCTTAGAATATTCAAGTAATGCTGCAGAAAATATTACTTGATAATCTTGGTAACATTTCATAAAGTAATCTCATCTGCAACGTAACATTAAATAAATAAATACCTTGTTAAAACGGTCTACTAGTAACTTGACCGCAACGCAACAACATCATATATTACCAAATTAATAGTTTCAGTAATTTCGTCTGCAACGTTGTATCAAATAACACGTGAGTAAGGTGAACCGTGCTTGCGCGACGCGTCATGGCACCTCAGTGACGTCACATAGGAGGGGCGAGAGAAAGGTTGGGACAGTCGCCGAGCGTAAACATCAAAGGAGTTGACCAGCCCTTGTATTCCATAGCCCTGATCGCCAATAGGCTTTTACAACTGGGGAAAGGTCAATTTACACAGGTAATTTGTTTAATTATAGTTTTACTATGCTCAGGAAGCACATAAAAACTGTAGAGAGATACAGCATGTCAGATATGTGGGAGGCAGGATATATTATACGCATGCGAAGCTTTTGAACGATGCAGAAGAGATTAATTAAATTCTCATCATTTAGGTGGCCAGGAATCAATGGACATCGTAGGATATATTCTTAGGCTAGTTCTGTTAAAGGAATAGAGGGAACAGCTTCTTAAGTTGTAGAATAATAGGAAGAGCAAAAATCTCATAGCAGAAGATGTGCTTTGAGGATGTAAACATTTGACCCTTCTGTCAAAAAACTTTATTCACATTTTAACCAAATAAAAGTAAATACAAACCAACCATTAACAAAACTTAATACACAAATTTCTATTGAAAAACAAAACGAAGTATCAAAATTATAAGTAGAAGGATTATCTGAAAAGATTTTTAGTGACAAATTTTAATTTGGAAGTTTGGTTTACCTGTTTCGGGAATACCAATCGAAGGAGCAGTTACACAATTCTATCACCACTATAATAGTTTACAGTTCATTTGTTCTCTGATCTCTATGCAGTTCTCCAGTCCTCAAAAACTACAATACCTAGAAAAATTTAAATTTTACAGAAAGCTATTCCTCAACGCAAAAGTGTATCCGAATATATTTTAATTAAATTTATTCAGAAGTTTATTAGAAACCAATAATTCATTATTTTCAAATTTGAATAACTCAAGATTATAAAATAGCCATAATTTTAAAGTCACATGTTACTTTAAAGCATACCAAGAAATAGCTGCCAACAATAAAACTAAATTCATACATGTAACAGGTGATTACGTCAATTACTTCAGTAATTCAACGAGGAAACTGCTAGAGAACCACTTTGAAGCTATTTTACAATTATTGTTAGGTTAGGTTTTGTTGCCTTTATCCTAAACCAGTAAACTTCAAATTGCTGTGTCTCGGAAACTATTTGCGGTACAACTACGATTCAATTATGAGAATATTTTTATCGCGACGTCAGTTACGCACGGAGGGGGGGGGGTACTGCAAAACCCCCATTTACTTATTGAAAAAATTATATACTTGAGATTGAAATATTTAGAAACTATATCAAGTAAAGGAACCATTAAAATATCAGAATACTCAGTTCACAGCGTCACACAGAACGGGCCCTACATAAGTTACCCATAAGTTGTGAAAGTAATAATAAGTTACCCATTAGATTCTTACACTTATGTAATACTAAAAAAAGTGTTCTTATGGTAACGTTGAAGGTATGGTCGTACATTAAATTAAATTCGTGCTATGGGGACTTACATATACTCAGTCCATTGGGTCCATCAGTTTTAATTTAGCAACATAGTCAATTCCAATCTTTTTTAATACAAAATAACATGTTTTTATAAATAAATTAACTAAATATAAACTGTAAAATGCTGAGGTTGTACGGTTTTTACTTTGTTTTCACGAACACAGTAATTAATTAAATTAAATTAATTATCTATTAGACATGCAGGCAGGTTATATAATGTTAAAAAAAACCAAAATAGTTTAGGTCAAGAGAAAGATCTAGAATGGTTAACTTATTTCATACGTAATAATTAACAAAACACATATATTTTTGGTACGTTGACAATTAAACGAGTAAATGACTTCAACATGTGAAGTTAATTGTGAGTTTTTATTGAGTGCGTAATACACTGTAAATTGTACAAATTGTACTAATACCAAAGTTGTGGCAGCAGATTGAGTATGAGGGTTGGTGTGCGGAGCACGCAGAGGTCGTTACATTCTTTGTACATGATCACATCGCAAAACTACATCTCACACTCACGTCTGTCTTGTAATGTTGCTGTGTGAACGTTAACTCCAGTGTTCCACTCGACCGATTGTGTTTGAATAAGTTCTTAAAAATAGCCTTTTAAAGAAAATCAATAAATCCTTACATTTCATTTATACTTTATACCTTTGACGTCAAACAAAGACTCCCTGCGAGCTATTCTATTAACGGCACCAATGCATGACATTCACCCGGCTTTTTTTAATAACTTGGCTGTTTGTAACAGAAGCTTAAAAAAGATGTCAACACCGTCACTATATCTAATATCATTGCTCTTGTGTACTATAAATTGTAAATTTGTTTAGTATCCTTAAAGAGGAAAATGTAAACCTGATAGGTTCATAAGTTTGACTATATATTTTAGAATTATTTTTTTGGAATCGATCAAGTTACCATAAAGAAAATTGGTTTAGTTATAAGTCATGCTAAGTTTATGTTTTCCAATAATAAGAATTCTAAACTAATTTACTAAACATTTTTTGGTTCCAACAAATATTCCAAAATCATGTTTTTATGATACTGGTGAGAGGGTATTAAAAATATTTTCGCAGAATTTTATAATGTGTATTTTACAAAGTTATTCACAAACTTTTGCTAAAGTCCCTTTTTGCAAAAGTACTGCAGCTTGCATGTTTGTGCTAAAACTTTTAAGGAAAATGCGATGAAAAATTCATTTTCTATTCATGAACTGCTTTACTGCACCTGGAAGCCGTCCTCTCATTTCATTGGTCACCCCCATTTTTGCTCCCCGCCAAGGTTATTAACTGGACTTTAATATATTGAGTCTATGGTATGTTGTTAGAAATATAATTTTAGTAAAACTTAATTGTAACTGTTTAGTAAAACTTTTGCAAATGACGGAGGTTCGGAACCCTTGGCGTACTACACAACTTGCTCTTATCTCTTATCAGGATTATTCTGTTTATTGCTGTGCTATGTCGATTTACCAATTAATATGGAAAAACTATTTTTTACTAAGAATAGAAGAGGTCGATGCAGGTAGCGTCAAACTATCCTTGGTCTCTTGAAGACGCATCTAAATCACTCAATACTCTCGACCATATTTCAAATAAAATAGGTTCGATTAGATATATAAAGTAAGTACAAAAACGACTGCTTTCCTGCCTTCTAAGAAAGATAGAGAAATATGACTTCTCATTTGAAAGCTCTTGGTCTAAGCTTCTCAGAAAACACAAACACTTTTGTTGTGTTTATGTATATGTGATTTCAAATATTCCATAAAATGCTTTTCGGTATATTACAGCGTACTGTCAACTTGCAAGAAATTAATTTCGATTTCATGTTCATGGAACACTGCACGAATGTTTCGCGGAACTTGCAACAGTGTGTACCTACCTCAACAATGAAAATAAGTAGAGTATACACGTATATAGCTTTGTGTTGTGCTATACATTTTTAAATTTATGTTTTAATATTTTTGACGACCTCTATTGAGTGATTACCTGAAGTTTCAACTCCAAAACGAGTTTTTGAACTAAGACAAAATAAGTCAGAAGACGGAACCAAATAAGGTAGACTAATAGTCCATTTATTACTATGCTACATATTGTACATTTGTTTTGTTTAAATATTTGTCATAAAGAAAATACTGTTTCCTCCATAATGTTTCAAGTTGACGTTGTAAAGTAAATACTTATGGTAAACGATATATTTATTTAGGGTGTTAAAAAAAGAAAATCATTATAGAATCCTGAAATTTTTTCTAATTTTAAGATATTTTTTGTGCATTTTCACCCAGTTGTATAATGGGTGATTATTTATACTTTCTAGAAAGATTAGACCAAAAGCTTTTTGAGAGGTCAGGCATGTTTCTATATTTCTCAGAAGCTTAAAAATCTATCCGTTCCCATACATTCTTTTTGTAGAACATTTTGCATTTACAGTTCTTAAGTACAAAGGGGAAGCAGTTGTGGGAAGGAGAAGCTGAGGAATTCATAAAACATGATGAGTAAGGCAGGAGGATGCATTGTCTGTTGAATTCGAAGCTTATGCCATGAGGTAGTACAGTCGCTAATGATGTTAATGCACTTAGACATTTTTTAATAACTGGACTTCAAAAAAAGTAAAATGAACATGTTGGTAAATAATAGACAAAAGAGTGAAAATGATGGGGGAAAATCGTGTAAAAGTACAAGTAAGTTACTTTTATTAATGGGAACAAATCAGTAACGAAAAACATAATAGAATCATAAGTGGTAATTGGACCTTCTAAGCTAAGCAAAACTTTATTCAGTCTAAGCTTTTGAATACAACAGCATAACTGCTCAAGCAGGGTTGAACTCAGCACTCATTTTAAACAGGTTGTACAATAAATAAGTCCACTAGTAACTTACGCAGGAGAGGCATAGATTCGATAAGGTTAAGAAAATTTGAAGGAATATGACCAGAAAAATCTTTGACTCTGTGAGAATAGAAGAATGAACTAAGAGTTCAGGATAAGAAGCAACTGAGAAAAGGTAAATTAAAAAAGACAAAGTCGTTGTAAGATTTGCTAAAGCCAAGCCAGTTCAAATTTCCTTCGTGTAATTCAAGTGGAAAATGGAAAAATGTCTAAATATAGTGACTGTGAATAGTAGTGAGGCTAATGGGACATTTGAGAAACGTTTCGTAGGCCAAATCTCACCGTGGGCTGTGGTGGTCGATTTTGACGATGCAGTTCCTGATTATTGTCGAATAAAAGTGTGCAAATACAATTTATGTTACATCCATTATTACGGTAAATAATTATCTCTAATCGATATATATAAAAGCGAAATACCACTCACTTACTCACTCATCACGATTTCTCAAAAACTACCGAACGGATTGAAATGAAATTTGGTATGTAGCTTCCTCTAGGGCCATAGGTGCTCACTAAGAAATTGTTTGAAAAAATTCGAAATTTTAGGGGAGGTTTGGGGGGATCAAAGTTATTAAAAAAACGATTTTTTCAAAACTACCGAACGTATTGGAATGAAATTTGGTATGTAGCTTCCTCTAGGGCCATAGGTGCTCACTAAGAAAAGGTATGAAAAATTTCGAAATTTTTGGAGGGGTTTGGGGGGATCAAAGTTACTAAAATCATAATTTCAGATCTTTTATTATTATGACAATAGTGCTTTTATTATTTAATATCTATATATATAGAAGCCAAATACCACTCACTGAATGAACACTTAAAAAGAATACAATTGCGTTAAAAAGACTGAAAATACCAACCACCACGGGCAACGCCGTACGGGTCAGCTAGTGTGATAAATAAGTCAATGTTTTTTACTACCTCGATAGCTGTACATTGTAAAAGAGTGTACGTTGTTTCAACAATGAACATCGACATAGATATTGACGTCGGAAAGTATGGTTTTATAAATTTTAAGAACACTACAAGAACTACAACACCTAAGCAAACCTATATTTTTAAAACAATACTGAAGTAACGTAAAATTAAGGAACGATAATCGTAAGCATTATGCCCTAATTATTTATTACAATAAAATCTCCCGAGCATAATAAATCCATTCTTTACAATAACGCAATAAGTCAACAAAACACGACCTCCAGACCTTGCCATTCTATAAACTCAACAGTGCATTACTTTTCATCGACTTAAGCCCTTTTCCGTTCCTTCCCCTTTTACAAGTAAATATAACTTTAATAGGCTAAAGTATACTTTATACCAACGCTTATTGAACTTCTAACATTATTGTTATGAAAAATTACAATCTTATAATCTAAACTGTGTTTGTTAGAAGTCTAAGCTGATGTTAAATTTGTCGAGTTGATGAACTTTAAGTACGCATTTTTTCATTGTTTTGTTTTAGGTATTGTACACAAAATATGTATTGCTAACATTTATTTTTGATCGGCTTTAATTTCTACATGTTTGGATGACATAATTAATAAAGAATAAACAACCTTAGTATTAGATAAATAAAAGCTAAACACACAAAATCTCACAACAAATACGTTTACTAACTTCAAAAGGGTTTGAACAACAATATCGCCATCCTCAGTGACGCACGGGCTACAGTAATCAAACTATAACTCCGAGTTACTTTCTCATAAGTCAAGCTCAAAAGTTATTTAATAACCTTGATATTATTTCCTCTTTCATATTTTATCATATTGCATAACTTTGTGTAGAGTTAACTTATAAATACATTTATTGGCTACATATTTCACTGCTACAACAAGCATCATCTTGCAAGCTCGTATTTAAAAATCACTTTTTACATATCTGTCACATAGAAACATAAACATAGGTAGTTACTTTGAAACGGGCAGTGACATAGTTTATAAGTAGTTTGAAGGCTAAACAATGATTATTTATATAAATGAGGAGTGATTATTTATTCCAGAAACGATATTATTTTAAACGTGTTTTAATTGATCTAGCACATGGAAAGGTAACTAGGCCATAACGCTGTTACCTATGCCACTGATCATGCTCGGTATATCAATTAAAATAATACAAAAATAAATTGTTTCCGAAATAAGTATCGAATAAGTATGAATAAAAAATTATAGACAAATTAGTATACAAAAAAAAACTAAAAAAAAAAAAACAATATATACTTAAGAAATATAATCAACTTTTAGACCTACCTAACAACAATATATTCCGTAAACTTTGCTTCAAAATCACTGAAAAACAACTTAGGAATACTCCAACAACTTAGGAAATTTCTTCAACAATCGATCATCACCAAAAAAAAATTGGGTATGCATATGACCACACAATAGAAGTGAAAACTTCTATGCGAATTTTACATCGTGTAAAATGAATATTGATTAACTATTGGGTTTTATTAACATTTTATTTCCTGCATATTTTAAAATCGTAATGGGGTATATATGTACATTTATTAAACAAATAATTTCAAATAGTAAGTAATATGAAAATCTGAAATGTTTATGGATAAGCCCATTATAATTTCATTAATGTTCTCTAAATTAATTTTCCGTAAAATTTAAGAAATAATAGATTTGTCAGATTGATAATTTGATGAACCAAAAGATTCGTAGAGGAAATACTTATTTGTGCATTTTTTAGCGGATATTATACTCAATTTTTACGGACCGAGCAAAATTTTGCATATATCCGATATTCTTATAAAATTAAAATATACATACATGCACTATATAGGCCTATATATATAAAATATATATTCTTCATACATACTATTCACAAGTATATATATAAAAGGGTATACGTAATCAACAGACCGGTCTAAGCGAAAATGTTGCGTTACGTGACGTGACGCGATTTACCTCCCTACAAAAAAAATAAAATACCCAACGTCGCTATAGAAGATTTCACTTCAAAAACGAATGCGATATATTGTAGTTCACAAACTCTCAGGTAATTGTGAAATGTATTATTCAGCGGATATTTTCCTCAAAGGTTTACAGAAAATGTCCTAACCCATAAAAAAAACTACGCTGAACATGTAAAATAAACTTATCATACTTACACTGATATCAACACCAACATGTTAGATGCCCATAAAGCAAATAAATGACGTTGTCTCGAAGTATGGGGGAATACACTATTTATACTTTGGACAAAAATAACCCGGGCATACTACTTAATGAAAAGTTGAATTTTGCAGCCAATCCCATTTACGAGATAGTTTAACTCTAATAAAACACAGGTGTCATCTACAGCCATGTAGCCACATCAGGTTAGTTTTAATAAACTAATCAAGGAAGATCTAGTCTCTAATACGTATAATGTGTTTAGTGTTGTGTCTATCGTATGTATTTAGTGTTCTACTGTGTTTATATGCATTAAGTCCTGCACCTGATGAAGCCCGAGAGTGATTCAAACAAAACTAGAATTGCATCGTCAACTGAAAAGTTAGTACTTATTATATAGTTAATCATTTTTCCAAAAGTGAAAATAAGTTATAACATATAAACATTTCATAAATATTATAATATCCAACCTATTATATCGGTGATCAATATTATCCAACTCACTTCAAATCGAAGTTTTAGGAGAAGTGTATACAATTTTTTTTATGGCCACATAGCAGTTGATGAAACAATTTAATTTTAAAGATTGGTGTGAAAATTAATTTCTTAATTGTACTACAAAATTAATAAAAAACTAATTTTTCATAGTATCAGGTAAATATAATGTTGAAAAGGGTAGCATGATAAAGAATTTTATTTCAAAATCGATAGACCTCTTAACAACACATATTCGCCTGATAACCAGAAAGAACCACGTTTTCATAGTATCGGTTAAGTCACTCAAGTAATTAAAGTATATTTATTTTAAGCAGTTTAACATCAATACATTACAAGCAACCAGTGTTTCTTGAATATTCCTGGAGTAATAACATTTAAATTGCAATAATTCCGTTCGTTGGGTCTTCAAAATTCAACCTTAAAACACAATAAATCAGATCTTGGCAACAAAACTCACCCAGTAAACTCGACAACAAGATCTTTCATTGTATAAACTCAACAGCGCGTTAATTTCCAGCTACTTAAGCTTTTTGCCCTTCCTTATCCGTCTACGAAATAAAACTTTACTAGGTTAAAGTATACTTTATTTTCGTTTTACCAAAGCTTATCGATCCGTTAACATTATTGTTATGACATTATACAGCTAACGTATCCACTAAACTGTGTTTGCTGGAAGATTATACTAGGGTCAAATGTTGCATTGAACTGAAAACGTAAAAATGTATGTGAATTTATTGAGTACAGATTAGCAGAGCAGGTCGATCGTACAATATAAAGAAATCTCATGGTTTGGTATCATTCATCTAAATCATGTTCTTGGTTTACTATAAATACGGGCTACCATTAGAGTTCTACAGAAACTCAGTTTTAAGGAACAATTTCAATTTGCCTCATTTACCATTTCCAATATACCAATTTATATTTTGCTGGCATACCTAATTTCGAATCAATTCTTATTTCTATAGTCAAATCAATTCCATACTGACCACATTTCAAGTCAATAATAAGTATTGACATGTATTGAAGTTTTAACGAGAAGCCACGTTGAAAGGGGGAAAATACTCTGAGAAACTTGGAGGATTAAGCTTAGAAAATCAGTCAAAATATAGATGGTACTAAAATAATACACATGGAATACTGCATTATGGGTATCAGGACATTGAGAATGGAAGAGGAGAAACTTATTGTAATTTTGGACATGTAGATATGAAAGAGAATGGGAAAAGTTAAATAAAACGATCGAATTTTAAAAAAAGTACTAAAATGATACAGGGGAAGTACAATATTAAGAACTTCAAGAAAAAGAACAGGATTGGAAAAGAAATTGTACACTGAGATATAGTTTAGAAGTGGTGGTTGATAGTGAATAAAGAAAAATATTACAGTCGAGGGAAACATCGAGTGGAAGGATTATATAACAATACAAAACGTAGCACAAATGGAGGAAGAACATAAATACAAAAACCTGAAATAAATTCATTTTCAACAAAACTAACTATAATTTGAACATTTCAGCCAGGAACTAAGTTTATCTTTTAAAAATGTAATTAATCAGTAATATCGATATAATGTAATATGATAAAATACATAGGCTACACAATGTAAAATCGATACACATTTTACATTTAAATTAACTTTTCCTCTAATAATGAAATAGCTACAAGTAATTAACTTTTCTCATTGTCATTTTATCGTTCTAGTAAATGCACGTGTAGCTCACAAAAAGAATCAGTGTCAGGTATTGGATAAAACTAATTAATGGAATTTTAATAAAAGTATTTAGCGCTGTTTTATTACTTGTTTTATTGTATAGTACTGCTCAAATAATTAGAAATGTAATAGTTTGCATACACTAATGGCGGATATTATTATTTTTTCAATATAGGATACTTGAAGTTCCCTTCATATATATAGTAAAATAAGGTTATTAGTAGAGATATTTTTGTAGTTTCACAGATCAGATTTTAGTCCAATATTTTTGAAACTAATTAAATCTCTTCCATAGCCATTTACTTTCCTACCATTAGACCACTGACTTAAGACATCCAACATCGGATAAATTCACATGTTTCTGATTTTTTGGTATGTTGTTTAAAACCTACCAGTAGTTTAAAACCAAGTTTGCAGCTTCGAAAGGCTTGTGCTAACTTCGTGCTGCTCGAAAAACCTCGACAATTTTCCACTGATTTCAGTTTTTGGCCCGAAACTCCTAAAAGAAGTATTGTCCTACGGAAAATATCACTCTATAATTTTTTTTGAAGCTGTGAACATTTCCTACAATTTGAGTTCAATCCCAATTTTTTAGGTCCAACAAATCCAAAAATACAGGACCTCAAAAATTGGACTATATCTGTTTTTGTCGTCTGTTGGGCTAAATATTGGCTGTAATACTCATTCTACGAGAAAACTTATTGGAAGTGAAGTTGTAGAGAAACTATTTAGCTTTCATTTAAGCCCAGAACGAAGTCTGTAGGCCAAGCAGGTATCTCGTTATCTTAGAAAAACAAAAATGGGTTAAATCGCGGGAGGGAGAGATCGGAGCCTGAGTGAATACAACATTTAATTTTATGGATATTCATAGTTATTACACATTATATTATTAGTAAAAAGAACATATGTACGTAGTCATCCAATATACAAATAAAGAACGTAATAATAATAGTTAATAACAAACTAAAATAAATAACGTTGGCCTTATATATCTTGATAAAAACCAGAATCTTTTGGTTATCCTAGGTTCGTCCTCGTGTGGTACTGTTGCTTGGGATAAGAAGATGATAGGTATGGTGGCTATTTAGGTCTTCCTCGTCATCAGTGTCGTCGATTTCAACTTACCTCGACAGAATTTGCAAAAAGCAGAGCAAGCACTGTCTACCGGCATTGGTCTAGATTATTTCAAAGCCATCCATGGCTTTTCTTTTACGTAAATCTGTTATTGTATTTATTGCACACGTTTTACCAACAACTCTATAAATCGTGTCACATTTAAGTTCAACCACAATACTGCAATGTACAAGTTTTATTACAAACATGATAGTTACTTCGGCTACAAATTCTTCAAGGCAACCATTAAATAAAACCATTAATCCGTCTTTACAGCATTGTCTAAACTACAAATGTACGTAGTTTTAATGTACGCGTAGTAAACATTTCTACTTCGATAAGTTTATGTGTATTGGTTTTACGACTGGGGTTAAACAGCTGATCGCCTCATGTTACAGCTGTGATGCGGGCACTGATGCTGTTACAGCTGGAAGCTATAGTTTATGTGTTCGAAATAAAATAAATACTGATGGATAGAAATAATCATGGAGTAAGGTGAGTCTTCAGCAACAATAGCACTGCTTGGTTAACAGTAGTTTTACGAACAGTTAATTTAAATAAACAACCAAATAAAAAAAGACTTGTGTATATTTATTTTCACTAGTATGTTCGTGTAAGTTTTTTTATTTTAAATCAGTAAGCAGGGTTCCGTTACTTCTCTAGCCAATGTAAATTTTCTCGGGTGAATCAACAAATTCCAAAAGTCTAAAAAAAACTTTTCTCTATTACTGTGAAAAGTAAGTAACTCTAGGAGGCCACATCAAGAGTAAGTTATATTCTTTAACTTGTTAAATTATCTGTGTGAAGTGTTGAAATATTGTACATGTTAGACCTGGGAATGAGAATCTAATAATGGGAAAGAGCTTTCTTAAATTTCTAAACATAAATAGGATCTAAAAAAAACACATTTTTTCATTTATACCCTTTTTAGAAGCTAAAATTTGTACGCTTTAGGAGGTGTTTTTCACTAAATTTTGATTTTTTCAGATGACAGTGCTCTAGTACAAAAATGTAGCATGCATTAGATTAGCCTAGATGTTAAATACAAACTAAATTCTTGAGCGTGATTGAAATAACTCATGCATGAGCCAATCTTAAGCCCTCCATACACTATTCAACTCGGTCCGACGAAACAGACCATACCAGGTTTCCTTGAGGTTGGATCGCACAAATACACTATTGAACCACGTCGGCCACACAGGGCCACAACCTTGTAAGTAAGATGTTTGGATGATCACTACACACTGATCTGCGTCAAGACCACTGTTAGAGCAACAACTGAAGTGAGTCAGTCGATTGTCTGTGGCGCACCCCAGGTCCGGCTCAAACGTGTTTGATGCCACAGAGCAATATAATTAAATATAGAGGTGCTATCCAGCGATGCGGTGGTGAAGTGAGTGTGCCACTGGAGATGGCGGCTCCCCCACCCCGCACCGACACAGGACCGAGCGTCGCCACCTCGTCCCGGACCCACCGCTTGTCAATGCTTGTACCACTGCGTCGTTGGTAAGTTGGTAAATGTTGTTAAAAGCAGAACTTTAATTGACAAAATGAAAATGTATGTGTTTAAAAAGTGCATTGGACTTAACCTGTTCAGAAAAAATTACCACTTTGTCGATGTTGATTTCGAGACAAGCCATTTTTTTAATTTTTTTTTTATTGAAATTATTTGTAGAACATACCTCAACATAATGCTGAAGTACCATTGTAAGGTAAAAACAAGAAAACCCATCAAAGTAGGTTCCGCAATGAACTTTGTAAAAAGATTTTGTTTGCAAGGCAATAATGATTGTTTGAACACACCACACCCAATTAAATATTATTTTAACATATAAACCTAGTATTTATTGCCCTAGTTAGATTCCTGTATTTACGTATTAGGCCTTTGTATGTAATCAAACATGTTATAGGCCTATTATGGTTTAATAAATTAGTGTTTTAAATCCACAGAGCATTAGAATTAAACAGTGTTTAATTCTAATACGCTATGTATAAATCGGATAATGTTTAAAAACACTCTTTTATCATAAAAAGTTGGCCTAGATAACAGAATCAAATTAACTTGAATGATAAAATAATGGCTGTTACTATATTAATAATGTTATACACAGTATTCTCAGATTTAAAATAATGACATTATTATTTATAGACCTATTGCATACGAAATCGATATCTGTTATCATTTGGACTCAAATATGTTTCAACTTTAGGGTACTTAATGTTTACAAAAAATGTTCTAAATTATTACTAACTAATGCACTTTAACTTTTAAAAGTAGGTATTTATTTAATGAACTACATTTGAAATTTAAAAAAATAGTATGCAGTTTACGAACAAGTTAACATGATACAGCCGCAGAGCGTGAACTGTGGATACCGCCCATAAGCGCATCGAGTGCGCGCCGGCCGCAAAATGTTTAAACACTTACCTATTTGTTTCTGGCTAAAGTAGGCCTATAGGTCGTATCGAAAAGAGAAAAAAATCCATAAACCTTGTTTAACTGGCTACAACTTTGTCACAGGTTGTAGTTAGTTCTCTGACCAAACATAACGTAAAGTAGTAGGCGACTTTTAATTTCATGTCAAGTTTTAAAACGTGTAAATTTTTGTTGAAGTTTTTTCAAGATTACATAAATACTAGAAATGGAAAAATTATAACTCTGACTTTTTTAGCACCAGTAACTTCTTTTCTAACAATGTGCAAAGTTTCATAAGATTTCATCAACGTTTAGTTGTTCAAATCGTCGTTTAAAAAAAATTAGCGCTCCCGGACCACTGATTTCGCTTTCTATCCCTCATGGCCGCCGAGCCTGATGAAAAGTGGCTTCACTGCCGTATATTGTGGTCTCTTACTGGATAGCACCTCTATATTTAATTCTAATGCTCTGGGGTTTGGTGCGCCCACACACTGTCGAACTTGGTGCGTAGAACTTTGTTGTCCCGCTGTTGGCGCTTGTTTACGGCCGAGATGGTAAACCTGAGGTACGGCCAACTCAAGGCGTATTAAAGAAGGTGTGTGCATCGAGGAGCGTGAACTCGTCCGGCCCGCGCAGCTACGTCACGTGATACACAATGAACCAGCAGTTCCGAGTGCAATTGTAAGCTTTTGCTCAAACTGCGAATTAAATACGTTATGGTTGTCTAAAAATTATGTTTTTGGTATCGGTGGAAAGGTAATAAAGTGAGCATTAAAATGATCTATGTCCATGGTCAAATATTTCTAGGCGTATAATTTTGAAACAAGCCTAAATCTAATATACGGGTTTGATTGACATAAAAACTACCCTAAGTGAGGAAGTTTTTTACTATTAATTTCGGGAGGCATTTAAAGACATAGAAATGTAGAGAATAAAATGTAGTAAATACTGACATCAATTTTTTTATGAAAGTTATAGCTGTCCTACCTAATAAGTTTGTAATCAGAACCATAGTTAGTCGCTTCTTGTGGTGATTGAATGTACGCTAATCTAATTTGTTGTTATTAGTTCTCATTTCTCTTCGTTATTTATTATTCACATTGTTGTGAACAGGTAAATTTTGTTTAATGTATAAATATGAATTTTTAAAGCGTTGACAAATTTAAGTAGCTCTATAGGGTAAAACCTTTTACCATCAATAAGATGGTGATTTTTAAAGTTAATTGGTTTTGTTATGTTTACTAGGCCTACTATTACTAGTAGGCTACTAAATTTACTTTTCAAAAATCGAAATTATCTGAAATTGTGATTGTTTAGTTGTTTAGTTAGCCTACCCAAGGATAAATAATAAATAAAAATTAATATAAACTAATTTTCAATGAAATAATTAAAACAAATAGTAGTCTAGGTGATAATTAAAAGTCATGGTGAATACAACATTGAGTTTTATTCTACTATTAACCCTAGGTTACATAATGCCAAAATTGTGTCACGGGATTACTTATGTATCGTAAATTTGACTACTAACAAATATTAATTTTTTTTTACTGTACTAAAATAATTTTGTAATTATTTTTTTTTAATTGTAATTGTATCCTGGCATATTTTAGGGCTATATATATATATATATATTTTAAAAGTTTTATACATCAAATAAATAAAATAATTTGTACCACCAATATTTTATTTTTGTTACTCTTTAAAATTATTTAATAACATACAACAGCATTTTATTTACGGCTTAAATTCTGTCCACTTCGAACCTAAAACAATTTGTATACTCTAAAAATATATGTTTTAACCGTCTAAGCGTCAGGCACTTTTTTACTGCTTGTACACTAGTCATTATCACTTAGATAGAATGTATCCTATTCAAGTAAAGTGTACACTATTATACATTTTATTGCTCAGGAAAGTATGGAGAACATTGCCATGTAAACAAAATATTTTAACAAATTTCTCTAACTATTTTTGCGTTTCAAAAAAAAACAAATTGGTAAAACAAAGTTTTAAAAGTAAGGGTTTTAGAAAAATACTACACAATTCTTTTAGTTATAAATCCAACATATAAATATGGGAAACCCCTGCGTTCTCCGCACGCCAACCTCGTTGAAACCTTCTAACACATAATCATTTTATGTTTTCCTTATAATAATTGTTTAGGATTCATAATAACCCCAAAGCTAAAATGGAAAATAATGTTGAATGTTCAAATCAAATTTTTCGTATATTTTATAACAGGACTTATAATAAATGTTAAAAGAACCAGCAAGGCTCAGGTCTATTCTCTAATAAAAACCTAACCTTAAAGTTAAAAATACAAATAATTGCTTCAAAGTATGAAATCAGCGGTTATGAAAATATTGGAGCAAACAGTCATTTTATTCAATTGGTCGCTGTGGTAATGAATGTAAATACATGTGTTGGTTCATCATTCTAGGTCTAACCTAAGATTTTTTCTGACTAAATTTACAAATATTGAAATACAAAATGTTTTTATTAAAATGAATTATAGCCTATGTTAATCAGGAATAGTGTAGCTTTTTATTTCGTAGATCAAAATTTCTTGGGAATCGATGAAACCTTACTCGTAAAAAGCTGTCTTTTTTGTTTGAGTTACCGCAGTCAAACACGGCACAAAAAGGCATTATAATTAATGGTTATTAATTATAAGAAATGTTATTACAATAATACACTATGTTGCCTACAATTAATGACATAATTTGACGTCAAAAGCTTGAAGGTCGTACAGGTTTCAGCGGTAAATATGCCGAAGGAGTCTAGACTGGAGCTCCGACTGTGTATCACTCTACGTCACGGGTAGGCTGGAGTGGAGGGAGAAGCTGCGCATGCACACACCTTCTTTAATACGCCTTGCGGCCAACTCGGTGCGGTGCGAACCCTAGTCCAACCCGGTCTGTCATCCGACCAATTTTGGATAGTGTATG
This sequence comes from Philaenus spumarius, assembly GCA_018207615.1. Taxonomy (NCBI): domain Eukaryota; kingdom Metazoa; phylum Arthropoda; class Insecta; order Hemiptera; family Aphrophoridae; genus Philaenus; species Philaenus spumarius. Next base: position 39,087 of record JAGFPH010004870.1, on the reverse strand, counting down.
GGGAGCTTAAATCTTTAACTAATGTAGTGAAACTATTTATACGTTGTATACATTATTATTCTTTATTTCTTTCTATCGTTATTATTATTAACATTTGAAAATTGTATGTCAGAATAATGAAGAGAGATTAGCTTAGCACAAGTTATTCGAACACTAGCAGCTACCGCAGTCTGTTTTTACAGACACCTAACTCTAATAAGCTGTAGAAACATATAAAACATAACAATTAATTTAGTGGGGTTGTTATTTTTTCCAGTACTTATTCATACAAATTATTGGATTATTAGTTATAAAATTTACATTATAGACATTTCTCATAAAAATTTAAAACTCGTGGAATACCATAGACAAAACGGAAACACACTTTGTGAAAAAGAAAAATTTCGTACTTGTACTAATCGTTTATAGTTCTTACCAAGAAAATCGAAAAGTGAACTTTTTTTAAAAAAGAAGAAAAACTACCAATTTACTTGAATTAATAACTTTGTAAATAAGCAATAACAAGTAATGTTATTTCGTCTTAACTAAGTGCAGAACGGACTGATCAACAGCGCGTAAGTAATAATGTTCTAATTAAATTGATACAGTATGTACAAATTTACTAAAGTTTTATAAATATAAAATAATGAATCCAATTTTGTGGTTATTATATTTAATACTTTGTGTACACAGTGTTGCACTGTCCGGAGACTGTAATATTTTATTATTGGTTGAGATTTTTCTCGGTCAAATACTAAAAGAAAAGATATATTGTCTATTGTGTTCTTATTGATTTACTTTACTCCTTTAACGTCTATAGTTTATAGGACCGATAGTAAATACTCAGTGTCTGTTGTTAGTAAGATATGGATGTTGGGAGTAATGGCAGTGCTTTTACCAATTGATACTAAACTATATGTTGCATTATGAAAAGGATTTAGTCTATAATAGTTTTATAAAAAGAGAAATGTTATAATAACAACCCTATAGTTAAAAAACTATCGTGAATAAAAAAATGGTTTAGGATTTCCACCCTAAAAATTTAATTTATTTCCTCCAAATCCTGTGCTGACACTTTATCCATCCTTTAATTACAAAAAAAAAATCTTATTTCAATACATAAACCTCTGAATATATTGAGAGAATATTTTCCTAACAAAAACATTTAAATAAAAACACTTTTTTTTTAAGTTTCGCCTTGTTACCGCCCATCCGATGTTCCACCCTTGGATTAAGATACCCCTTCCAATCACCTCTAACCTCATTTCCCCAGGAAGTCTGCCAATTGGGTGGTTCTCTGGTAGACCGATTTTAGTTCATGAGCGACCCCAGTAATTACAAGAAACATAGGCAGAGAGGCTGTTCTATACGCGGAGATGATTGAGTGTTGAATAAACTGTAACCTGGAGTTAAATTTGTTTCGAAGTGAAATTATTCATATCGGCAATCCTAAAAAATATGAATTTGGCTCTAATAACGGTCGTTTTTGATTATTGGTTTGTGTCACCCCTTCACACCCCCACTTTTAAAATATAACCTGAGGGCTGTCTCACCCATAATATTTTCCCCGAGATATTATGTGTTCAAGTTTGAATAAAATTGGTTCATGAATTCAAGAATTATGCTTTAATACAAACACATGCAATACTCACATATTTTTATTACATATTGGACAAATATTCGTTATTTTGTACGTTCTCTTATCAGCTAAATATCCGTGTCACTTTATGAAGAGTGCCACGAAATACCAATATTGTTGACATTAAGCGTAGCTTTTTTGCAGCTTGGTTATCTTTAAATGTTTCTTAGTGAACATGATAAATAGTATACTTTCTGATCTTTTACTGTCCTCACAAAAAGTCAATTTGGTTTAGAGTCCTATCTAAAAAATATTCATTCATAATTCATTATCAATTAGTGAATTTAAATAAACAATTTAATTACAACACTTTCTACTTTTCTTATTTAGAGATTAAAATATTAACACGTAAAGCGAAATCTTTATATGATTACTTGTTTGTATATTGTCTATCACGTTTGAGCTTTTCTGAATGAATTAAGATTCAGAAGAACTAAATTTAATATGATTTTAAAACATGCTGACGGTATATTATATTCTAACAATCAGAATTTAAAACAATTCCCTATATATTTCGTGTGGAGGTATAAAATTTAACCCCACAAAATAATTGTTTTTATCGATTAAAATTGGATATTTAAAAGGGCATAAATGGTATCATCAAGTTTTCCAAATAATTTTTGTTCAAAAGACCATGCTCTTTTTCTGAAAGTACTGTAGTTAAATATTTTAAATTTTTTATGGATACTTTTATATTTTATATGAAAACTTTCGTAAAAAAAGTAATTTACAAACGTTTTTACTTTCATACATTTTAAAGTATATGCCTTGTTTGTTTTATTATTAAGATTATATTGATAAAATTTTCGGGACTGATGGCGTCATAGAAACTTTGGCGCGCTAAAAACACGAACCCTTATCTGGTTTATTTGTTTTAAAACTTCAATAATTTCATAATGATATTATTTTAAAGCATGCAATTATAACTAGACAATGGGTTTAGTTTTGGGTAATACTGCATTGAGAATGGTTTCCTCCTGAAAATAAAAATAAAATACCATTAAAACAAACTACCAAACCTTATTTATGCTCTAAAATATTCCCCTTCATATTCTTCTAACTCTATTTTGGAACACCCAGCACACGCCAACATGCAGAAATCATGGTTAACATGGTCAGTCCTAAACTAATTCTGAACTGGAAAGCCTAATAATTTGATTTCCATTTCAAAAACCAAATCATAGCACTATATTGATACAAATCACATTTATTACATTTTGAGTTTTCTCTCCAACCAATTCGTTTACCAATTGATTTCGTAAATCTGTTTCCCTCGATGACGTATTTAATTTGATTATACTGAAAAATCGAATTTCAAAATTAATACACTACAATGGTTTCGAAATCTCAAACATAATTTAATTGGAGATATTATTTACAAAGTGTATTATTTGTATTTTGTACGATAAAGGAGTTCATAAACTATTTTATATTCTTTAAAAGCAGCTTGCAAAATAATAACCGTTACATCATTTTATATAAATGAAATAGCGTTTAATAAAATGTAAATTTTAAAGTGGTGTAGAAATTAAATCAGTTACCTTACTTGGCTTAAGTTGTTTTTTTTTAAACACTTAGAGTTTGGCTCATCCAGTGACTCAGTATCAAATGGGCCCACCAATAGCGCTAGTGTAGTTCAACATTGTTACTTTCACTGGTGAGGAATTTATTCTAACTTCGTGAATACAGTTCAACTTAATTTACGTAATCTGCTTGGACAAATATGTTTAAAGAAAAAATGTTTATTTTGAAATGATTGTAACCCCTCAACAGGCCTAACCTTAAGGGATACATAATGAATGTATTTTGAATTTAGTTTCTAAAGTTATATTTTATTTTGATTTAGTTAAAATTAATATTATGTTTTGTCAATTATTTTCTATTGTAATAAATCATTAACAAAGTGTGTATGCTGTAGCAAGAATGTAACGGATGTGTATTTGCAAATTTACAAATAAAATAAGTTTTTTTGAGAATGTATCTGAACAATCTCCTACTACATATAAATAATCAACCTTAACTCAAACTGGAAGCAGTTATTATAAACTAATTAATTAAATCTTAAATGGTTTCAAACTTATTTACAATGAAGCATCGAAAACTTTTGTAAAACAAATTAATCAAAACTTTTGAGATGAAAATGTATATTTATAAAAACCACAAAGCAATATGGTACACAAAGTTAGTTCTCAGTACGTTGTTAATTATCAGGTAACGTTTAACGTATTGTTTAACATTATTTAACTTGGAAATTCAAGTGCTTTAATTCGAAATTGTAATTAATTAGAATTATGGTAACCTTTTTAAATGTTTGTGCAATATTAGATTTGTAGTGTTTTTACTGATTTGTACAACTTTACATTTACTAGGATAACGGATATTCTATACAAAACAACTCAGTGTTATCTAATAAGTTTGTCCTGTTCAACTCACCTTCCTGACAACTAAGTTAACAAAAATGTTTAAAGTAAATGAATAAAAAATACAATTTAAAGTCTAGCTGAAAATTAAATGCACAAACCCTACTAATTAATATAGTCTCAGCGTACAATGCAGGTGTAAAAAATGGCAGGAAATAAAAAGAAAGAAGAATTATTGATCAAATAATTTGAATAATCGTGAAAAAATTCGTACACAGTAATTAGTTTTAAAAAATGGATTTAAATGTTTTAAAACATACGAATGATCAGCTAGTTAGGAGTAAGGTACGTAGTTGATAAGCCACCAGTCCCCCCCCCCCCTCACCACGATTTTACAAATTACGTTTTCCTATATTGTTTGCTAAAAACTTTATGCAACTTACGTTTTGACACATACAGACTCTAGCTTTGGATTCAATGAATTGAAGAAGAAATTTTCCAACTTATTAAATTTAACACCATAATTTCGGAGCACCCAAATTTAAAAGTCACCATATTTAGACTTGAACACCTTCTAAATATTATGTCAAGGTTTTATCATTTCGGGAAGTATACAAACAATTTAATAAGATATATATTCACATTTTCATAAAAGGTTGAAAATATTAATTTACTACGGTAATTGTGATTTAATACATTTTAAAGTTACTTCTTGATTGGCCAGTTTAGTTATTCTTAGATAGTGGCTAATTTGGTTGAAATGCTGAAGTTTAACGTAATTGGATTAGTTAACAAACTAAGACGTATATTTTATTTTACCGAATAGAAAAACATGGCATTCAAGCCTTTAAAAATGAGCAATGATTATATTGAATGAAATTGAAAGTCATACATTGCTCTTCACTTTGAATCTAAATGTTTAACGTTCTTCAGATTATTAACCCGGTCGATGGCGTTTGCAACAACAAGTTTTAAGTAAACTACTAAATTCTATTAAGCAGATTTGATTAATATCAACACCCAGTTTTATTTAGCAGATTCTTATAATATAATACCTCTGAAATCAAATAATCTACCTAGTTATATTTAGCAGATTGTGTAGATTAAGTAGCTCAAGACTTAAATAAACTACCCAGTTATACAAACAGATTGTGTTTTTATATCTCTCCAGCAGATAGTATTATTATATATTTAGAATGAACTATTTAACTATATATATATTGTGTGGAAAAATATCTATAGTTTTAATTGAACGACACTGTAATATTTATCACAATGTCTGAATAAATGTCTGTAGACATTAACAAACTACCCTGTTTTAATGAGCAGATTGTGTGGATAAAATATCTCTAGTTTTAAATGAACTACCGTGTTTTATTCAGCAAATTGTGCGGTTAAAATATTTCTAAGTTTAATTAAACTGTTAAGTTGTCTTTATCAAAATGTGTGAATAAAATATATGTAGATATAAACAATTTATCCAGTCATATTCAGCAGATTGTGTTCATAAAATTACTCTATAATATTATAAATTACTCAGATATTTTCAGCCGATTGTATGGGTAAAATATCTCTAGTTTTAAATGAACTACAGAGTTATATAAAAAACACTAAGCAGTCCTCATAAGACAGAAAACAAAATAAATTAGACATTGAGAAATTAAATTCATTTCTGTAACTTGTCACCATCACAATGGTGGATTGCTCGTGTTTACTTGCTTTGAACTAACTGCGTCTCATTATTAAGTATTTCCACTTCACAAACTTCCAACGTCTTCTTTCGGTTTTGAATGAGGGATCTCAATCTTCGGAGGCAGGTGTGCTAATCCTAAGTTACAGATCGCCTCTCTTATTCCTAGCATACCCGACAAAATTTACTGTAAAAAATAATATCATTTACGGTATGATTTAGTTTTATTTTGTTGATGTAGCTTAGTAGAACGTTTTATAGAATGTCACGAAATATCTTGCAGATAGACAGCCCAACAATAAGTACAGAGACTAGGTAGTTAAAGTTAGCTTACGAAATTTTTACATTAATAATTTAGGACAAAATTTAGGATTAGTGAGCAATGTTTGGAAATTGGTTTATTTGTTTACTTTGTTCACGAATAAAATGTGTACTTGGTTTACTATTTATACTAAGTTGGACAACGGAAGCCATATTTAAAACAACACATTTCTGATCACGAATTCTATAAAATGATAAATGACAACTCTGGAATGGCAAATTACACATTCAAGTCGATGAGTGTATATTTACCATAACCCTTATATAAATAGACTGTACATGGTCAACAAATTTTATAGTCCAAATTAAGTGTTTAAATAAAACAACACTTTACCATCATGTACAATAAAATAGGGAAGAGGATATTGTAAAGGGAATGTGATAACAAACAGTCGTAAATACATTACAGAACACCTAACTGGATCCTACTGTTAAACTTGGAAGCCTGCCAGACATTAGGAAACGATAAACTTGCATCGTCTTTGTCTATTATCATCGAAAAGGCGGCCAACCATATTGGATAGGGGATTGTAAACCATTAAATATTCCTCTTTGGAAATAGTACAGAATTGTAGTCACAGTTTATGGTTAACGTATTTGAAGGTTGAAATACAGTTTTAACTAATAGTTTGTAAATAAAAACTATTCGATGCGTGTTGCATCAAACGTCATCAAAGATTGTTTGTATGCTCACAGTGTAACTTTAAGAGGAAACGAAACGTTGCAATCGCCCATGTTAACTTGTACACTTTTAGGTGCATTATCTTAGAATCTATGATAGATATCATCTAAAATTTTGTTTTTTTAAAGTACACACCTTTGTACTCAAATTAGGCACAGGAATTTCGAAAACCTTTCTTAGTTTTTGTTATGTACATTTTTTAGGCAAAAATTTTTTACAATTAATTAATAAATAAACAAAATTATAAAACATAAAGTTATAAGGAAAAATCTCTTAAAATTTGTACCTAAGATATCTGAACAAAACAAAACAAAAACATCATGATATCGCAAACGGGAATGTTCATTATGTGTGAAAAACTTCAACGTTTGGAAAACAGTTGTATAAACAAAGCAATGCAACCAAACATATTTTAATACATTTCAATTGTTTACTATGTGTTTCTTATAGAATACTAACTGCCCGATCCGGCTTTGCACGAATAGACAAATCAAAGTTAAATTTATATTAACAAACAAATATTATATCAATAATATTATACGATTATATCAATATCGTAAACCCTAAACATAACAAAATGCGGGAGAAATGTTCCTTACAAATATTTTTGATAAAACTTATCTCTGTTTACAATAATAGTTTTCATTTTACTGCGGTAACATCAGTACATACAACGCGAAAATTGCAGTATTAGACAAAACAATGTTGACTCCATACATTCATTTTGCTTGTTGACGTTCTTTGAAACTAATATACAGTATATTTTGATTGTATAGGGTATATATGTTTTCAAAAACTTTAAAAAGACCGCAACCCCATTCCTTTGTCCCGATTCAGTTAAACTACTTTTTTACGGATTCTAAACTCATACAAAGCGTCGTTATTCTATGTAACTCTTTTTAAGACTTTGTTTACTTCCTTCTGTCCAGTTTTAGTAAACAAGTTCTACACGAACATCGAAGAAAGTTACCCTCCTTCCCTGTGGTGATCACAAATTGGATGGTTAAAATGTTCAGAGCGAAATAAAAGTTTGTATTATCTCTTCAAAAGTTTCAATATGACCTCCATAGGCTTTGAATATATCAGCAATACTTACCGTCAATGTCCGTTGAGTTGTGATAGCGTGTGCAGATGCCAGTAATGATTTAATCCATAACAATTTGCTATAATACTTTAGTTATTGCCTCTGCAAAAATGAATGGTGAAGTAATCGTATAATCTAAAAATCTAGATGAATGATTAATAATAATTAACGGTCAATAATCGTCGGCTCTACAACTACAAACTGTCAATATTTGTTGATTTTAAAACGATGAATAGTCAAAAATTGTTGACTTTACAAAAATTATCGGATAGTTGAAGTTGACTCCGCATATATTATTTATGATGATTCAACAATTGTTGGCTGTACAAGACTAAGGCCAATATTGTTGGCGCCAAAAACGAAAACAATAATTTTATACACTAAAATATAAACGATCAATAATGTTTGCCTCTACAAAGATGAACGATGAGTAATGGTTATACAAACATGAATGGTCATGCTTAGAGCCCTGATGTTTGGCAAAATGCCTTAATTTTGCTTATTTGCCTGTTTAACTTTTTTAAGCTCTTTTAGCCTATTTTAATTATAAAAACCTACTATTTTTGCCTTTTGCAAGAACATTGAATAATGTTTGTACAGTAAAATGAGCCCAGAGTGGAACGGCAATAAGTCGGAAACTTGTTCTATGAAACCAAATTCTCTGACAGATATATATTTCTTACGAATTAGTAGTGTTTATAGTTGTGAACAGCGTGAACCAGGATCGCTTCACATCCGACGCTTAGACGCTATAGTCCAGTCAAATGGTGATTTGGCCAGGAAAAAAATATAGAAGTTTTTTTTTCACTCGTTCTATATGTTTTTTGGGATGCTGAATCCGAATTTCAACTTTGCTACTTCCTCCGGATATGGCTTCACACCGAAAATCCCAAAAAACCTTAAAATTTTTGACCTTTTTTCAGTTTTTTGCCAAAAAATCATAAAAATATGCATTTTTTGAGGTAGACCTTCCTATATAAAAATAAAGTACATTAAATTTCCTACAAAAAACATTCCTCAAATGTATGTTTTGGTTGAATGGTTTAGCCGCTAGAGCGCGCTGAAAAAAGGCAAAAATTTTCCACTTTGTGGGAAACCCTGTTTTCTCGTTAGTTTTTCGGTTGTAACTTAACACCTATGCTTGCAATTATGAAAAAATTGGATTCTGCTATAACCACATTATATTTCCTACTAATTTCACACCTTAATCACTTATTTTGGCCAAACATTGTAGCCGCCAGAGCACGTTGAAGTTTTATCTCATATTACGTGAAACCGCTAAGTCAAGAGCCCTTCACGTAAAACTCAGTAGATACCTACTACTTAGTTATCACTACTACTTAGTTTCTTATTATCACTATGTACTTATTAAAAACTATTTATTTGGTCTTTATAATTAATTAATGTAATTACTTATTAATTATATATATATATATATATATACACACACACACACACCCCCACACACATATATGCACACTTAATTACTACTTATTAATTATATCAACTTTTGTCCAAAGTATGTTTTGGTATTCAGACACAAATTACTTATATAAAAAGTTTCACAAAAACAATTTACTATAAATTTTCATAATAATTATCATAATAAATATAGGTTAGTAAATAAAATAAGAGATGGACAGCTACAGTTACGACGCTTAGTGATTGAAGGTCTTGGTTGCTCTTCTGAAATATGAAAGGGACATTATTAGCAATGATACTATCGAATGAATAGTTGCATTTTTTTAGTATGAAGGCAGTGAATTCAATATTGTATACATCTTTCATCTGGAACCACTGCTTGCGCTGTAGGCTGTGAAGGCATAGGGGTAGGATCTTCATCTGAAAAATGAAAGGAAACATGATGGTGTTAGGGAACTGCATGGAAATTTAAGATCGTATTATGTCCTCAACAATAATTGCTGCAACTGTCTCGACTATGCGACGTCTTTCCACTTTTTCAGAATATTTTTTCTGTTCAGTGTACCATGCATCGGTGAGAATTTTATATCCAGTGTTTTTAAAACACACAACATGAGGTTCATGTTTACTGACAAATATGTCATTGCCATATTTCTCAATAAGGCCAGTTCTAACTGTTTTCCAGTGTGGGGTGTTGTCACCTTCAATCTTGCTCAAAAGTTCCTTTAAGGTGAATTGGCACTCTTTATCACTACTTTCGAGGTAATTGAATACTGCTTGCAACTGTTTACCTACTTCACCTTTGGGTCGACCACGAGCCCTGCTATCTACGGAGGGGCCATGAATGTGTAGGTTTTTCATGCAAGACAAGTGGTACAGTCCATCAGCAGCTAGCTACCAAGTCTGGAAATGGTTGTAAACGGTTTATAATGGCTTTACAATATTCATCATTACATTGTGTAGCCAGTCTTAAAACATTCGCCCTCATATTCAAATTTCTCACTACAAACACAGGGTTGCGTAAAGCTGGGGTCAACTTTTTTTGTTTCGCTTGATAGTTTGGAGGTATCTCAAAACCACACAAAGAGAAATTATTTTTGAAATAAAATATGGGTTTGCATGGTCGAAGTTCTTGACCCTGACTATAACTACCCTCCTCAGCCCTCTTGCTGGCAGCAACAATACATGTTTCTCTTACATTATTGCTTCCTACATACATCATGCACTTCAACTGAGGATACCTTGTTGAATAAAATTACCTTATCATCCTTTCTCCTCTTACTAGCTTCAACGAATGACTTCAACCCTTTTTCTTTCACCACTGCCTTCGGGGTTCCATTTGCCAACACTTGATCACAAATAGCACAACTTTTATCGGACATAGATACTTATTTTAATAACTGAGAAAAACAAAGACGCTTAATATTTTTAGCACAACACAAGATTTGAAGTAAATTGAATAATAGGGACCTAACGAAAGACCAACACTTAATCACAAATAGCACAACTTTTATCGGACGTAGATACTTTTATTTTAATAACTGATAAAACAAAGACGCTTAATATTTTGTACAATACACGCACGGAGATTCGAAGTAAACTGAAAGAGAGGGTCCTAAAGGAAGGGCTGGCTGAGTCGCTAAGTGATAAGAAGCTACCTGAAAAGAGGGGGGAGGCAACCTTGTGTTGGATCCGGTATATTATTATGAATTTGGGACTTATTTACCTACTAAATTCACAAGAGACCTACATCCTCCCTTGAAAACAACAAACAAACCTCTACAACAACGGTTATGTTAATATATAATTATTAATTGGTACTTAATTAAAATGATGTTAAATGAATAAGTAAATTACATTAATTTATAATTAATAAGTAGTAATTAAATTGATAAATAATGAATAAGTAATTACATTAACTATTAATTGTAAAAATCTAATAAATAGTTTTTAATAAGTACATAGTGATAATATAGGTATCCACTGAGTTTTGTGTGAAGGGCTCTTGACTTAGCGGTTTCGCGTAATATGAGATAAAACTTCAACGTGCTCTAGCGGCTACAATGTTTGGCCAAAATAAGTGATTAAGGTGTGAAATTAGTAGGAAATTCAATGCGGTTTTAGCAGAATCCAAGTTTTTCATAATTACAAGCATAGGTGTTAAGTTACAACCGAAAAACTAACGAGAAAACAGGGTTTCGCACAAAGTGGGAAATTGTTGCCTTTTTTCAGCGCGTTCTAGCGGCTAAACCATTCAACCAAAAAATACATTTGAGGAATGTTTTTTGTAGGAAATTTAATGTACTTTATTTTTATATTGGAAGGTCTACCTCAAAAAATGCATATTTTTATGATTTTTTGGCAAAAAACTGAAAAAAGGTAAAATAAATTGAGGTTTTTTGGGATTTTCGGTGTGAAGCCATATCCGTAGGAAGTAGCAAAGTTGAAATTCGGATTCAGCATCCCAAAAAACATAAAGAACGAGTGAAAAAAAAACTTCTATATTTTTTTCCTGAAACAAGCACCGTCGGAGACTATTTGACTGGACTACTAGCCTTTTCCTGGTTCAGAGTTACGCTGTGCACAACTATAGTAACCGGGGAAAAAGGAGGGAGAGAGAGAGAATGAACTGTTTCCAATTTTTAGGAAAAAGAGTTATTTCTATTGTTGTCCTTGTGGTCGTATCGGTTGAAACTATGCAGTAGGAATGTAAGCTTGCTGTATGGTAGGGATAGAGTCAAGTTTCGTTTGTTTTGTCTACTCCCACCAACAACTTAACTGTGCGTGTGTGCTGCCAACAGAAGACAAAGTCTAACAACAAACAATTTAAAGAAATACTTTGTGGTAATGTGTAACCAGTAAAATGTAAGTTATCTGAATTATTTTGTTATTAGTTGTTAAAATAAACTATGTCTTTTTTTGAATTTACAGTGCCTTTTTGTGTTTCCTTCTGCCTTTTTTGCCTGCCTATTTCAAGTGTTATTAATGCCTAAACATCCTGGCTCTAGATGCTTCTTAGTTCAGGAAGTATGAACGGCTAATAATTGTTGACTCTACAAAGATGATCGGTCAATTGTACTTGGCTCTACAAAGATAAATGATCAATTGTACTTGGCTCTACAAAGATAAATGATCAATTGTACTTGGCTCTACAAAGATAAATGATCAATGAGTAACGGCTTTACAACGAGGAATGATCATGCTTCTTGGCTCAGCAAGTATGAACGGCTAACAATTGTTGGCTCTATAAATATTATTGGTCAATAGTACTTGGCTCTACAAAGATAATAAATCAATAATGCTTGTCTCTACAAAGATGAATGATCATACTTCTTGCCTCAGCAAGTAGTATAAACGACTAATAATTGTTGACTCTAAAAAGATGATCAATCAATAGTACTTGGCTCTACAAAGATAATAAATCCATATTGTTGGCTGTACAAAGTAAAAGTTAATAATTTTTTACTCTATAAATACGTTTGTGAATTTACAAAGGTGAATATTGTACCAATCTTACAAAAGAATAATTGAGGGAACGGAAGCAATACTGGGCCACATAGATTGGTACTGTTCAAAACTTACCTTAGAATTTAAATATCACCAAAAGTAGGAATATTTCAGCTTATCTCTTACAATGCACAGGATACCTAGAGGTTAGCTCAATAAACTATAGAAATAGATATAATATTTGGTTTTATTAACCAAAATAAAAGTTTACATGCCCTTAATACAAAGAAATTATTAATATCCCCTTAATACAAGAAAAGTTTGAGATTTAAAAAAAGAAAACATATATATTTTATTAAATTGAATTTAAAAGCCCTCCCCAAAAATAAAAATCAAAAACCCTCCCTTTTAATAATAATTACAGAATTTATACAGAAAAGATTTACAAGTTACAAAGTTTTAACATGAAATACCATGGATTTGTTTTAAAAATAAATATATATGTCGTTGGCCAACTCTAAAAGGTAATTATAAATAATTGAATAAATAGACAAAATTAATTATGAGACGTCTCTCTATATATAAAAAAAAAGGTGTGAAATTTCTAATATGTAGCCCTTAGGGCTAAGGTCCGAAATGTGCTAGCTTGCTCCTCCCAACTTATTAAATACTAACATATCCTAAATAGTACACATATACAAAAATTACTTTCAAAATACAGCCTATTTAACACTTAACATAATAAACGGTATCAGGAAACTGACACATACTTTCTCCCTCATTATAGGAACTTAATTTTTTATTTTTAAGAGTAATTTTCCCATAAAAACCCTTAAAATAACGGAAAAACCAACTTTTCTCAAAAACGGCTCGAACGATTTTGATCAAAATTTTACAGTTTATAGTACTTTAGGTCCCTAATAAACTATAAAATTTTAATCAAAATCGTTAGAGCCGTTTTTGAGAAAAGTTGATTTTTCCGTTATTTTAAGGGTTTTTATGGGAAAATTACCCTTAAAAATAAAAAATTCACAAAAATGAAAAAAACGCCTGGAGATACCGTGGATTAATACCTCCATACCAAATTTCATCAAAATCGGACTACTGGTTTAGGCTCTAGGTCTGATAACATCCACACAGACACACAGACACACAGACACACAGACACACAGACACACACACAGACATCACTCCGAAAACCACTTTTTTAGGTTCAGGGGGACCCAAAACGGATATTTCCACCAAAAACTCAAACTCGATAATTTTGACGAATACAATACTTTCTCCATATACTATGGTATAGGGGGAGAAAGTAAAAGGAAAAGAACAACTGCAGATAGTTCTCATTTTAAATTAAGTTCTGTCTCTAATTAAAACACTGTAGAAATATTTTGTTTATATTTTTAATGTTCAGTTGGAAAGTAGGCCTTTTCTAAGCGTAGTTGTTGCAGGTTATGCCATTGTATTAAAACATTCCCTGGAGTTGGACCAGTATAACTGTATAACACAAATAACAATTTCCTTTTTAGAAAACTTGCAGTTATTTAAATAAGCATAATATGATAGTTCTTTGAGTTGGCTGTTTTATTGAAATTTGTAGCACAAGATGGCAAATTGCTACTTAGATTGTGATGGTTAATATAACATGTGTAATGTTGCATAACACTGTCTGTACATGTTAGGTAAGCCACATGGTAACATAAAAGAAATGTTAACGTTTAGTTACATATCAGCAATATTTTGCTTATAGCTTATTAAAAGTTTTCAATATCTGTTACACTGTAGAAATACTACACAGTTATAGTTAATTAATGCATAACACTTTAGGCTTGTTTGTGGAAATATGTTTAGGCTTTAACAATAACCAAAATGATATCGGCTTTATAGTTTTTGTAGGCTGTAAGATTTACATTTAAAATTTAGGCTGTAGTAAAAAGAAATACATAGGTTTCTCTAATAAATTGAACAAAATGAGTTAGGAAGTTGTACATGAACCAAAAGTGGAAATAACCTAATTAAGTTTTACAAGTAATATTTTATAATTATTAAGGTAAAGCTAAAATATTCTACCTGGTATCCGGAAAACAAAAGGTTTAGAAGTAATTCATGTTGTTCAGCGACACACCGCGTTATCGCGATCAAATTATTAAGAAATATGACATAACTACCACTTGGCAGCGTCTTCAAGTTTCGTTCGTAACGGTCTAATGGCCGACCTTCTAGTAACCCTCATGACAAAGCGAATTTTAACTCAATAGATAAGGAACAGCTGATGGTTGTCGGTTACAACGACCTCTGTTAAGTTATGCACGATAATAAGTAATACCGTACAGAGTCGACATCTGGCGGAGAAAAGGATAACTATTTGGGGACTGTTGGTAAGGACAAATGATAGAAGTTGTAAGTTGTTGATGGGACGTTACAATATCAATAATGATTGTTGTCACTTCAAAGATCAGTAGTCCATCACACAGTTGTGTTCTTCTAACAAAACAAATAACTCAGGTTGTTCCGACCATTATATCTTGAAATTATGATTTCTAATACAAAAAAGCATATGCAATGTCGGTTCTTCTGCAAAAATGGCTTGTTTTAAAACCTTTTGTATCGGTCAATATTGCGAATCACATTACTCCACAACTCAAATGCGTGTAAGTAATTGCAGTTTTAATTCATGCCTTAACTGAATGCATATGCTTACACATGTAAGCGTTTTGAATGTAGTTTTGAAGATAACATCTGTAAATAATTAAAAGAAACTGTAGATTTTTAGCTTGTGGTCCCTTGTAAGACGGTTATGTCAACACTGCCAGTTTTATACAAACTGATTCTAATAATTCTTTAAACAGCATACACTCGCCGCAAATATATAACTAGTTATAAGTTATACCATGTCCATAATCAAAGGTTATACTCATGTAAAATTATAGGGACAGATTATTTGAGTGGTGGTGAAAACAGCAATCCAAGGTGTCGCTGTATTATATTTGTTCTACTTTAGCCTAACAAACATAGTTGTTTGAATATAAAACCGTTCTAAAGATATTTACTTGCAAGTTTAACTAACCTTACCTTGGAACGATTGCTTCCAGTAGAATTATTATTAGTAGACTTTCGTACAAATTAAACTCACCTGAAATAGAAAGTAAATATTAGTTTTGAATCCAAACACGAACTAAAGTTATATAGAAAAGTTTACAAATGTTGCAAGTATATTATACTCAATTTAGAAACTGACTTATTGTTATATCCTAGATACAAGAAATATAAAAAAATAAAGGAAATCCCTTCAAAACAAACGGTACAGGTTTCAAATTTCTGGTACAAACTAAGTAATATGATAAACTTTGAACGATAATGTGACTCGCACAGAATATAGCAAGGGAGTCTGTTTACAAAGGCATAAATATGTTATGTGAAAGAAGAGCTCGTGATATCTATTATACCTTTTCGTAGAATGCATCTCGGTATCTTTTGTTGAACGTAATTAGTTTGCTCTAGTTCTAGTAAAAATTAACTAACAATTAAATTTAAATAATTATCTCGTTATTGTGTTTTTTTGTTGACGTTGGTTAAATTTCAATTAAAATATACATAAAGGTGTACAACAAAGATTAAAGTCATGAAGGTTTATAGCTTGAGACATTATAGGAAAAAGCGGTTATAAATCTATAACTGGTATGGATGAAGGAATGACATTGCAGAAATAATACCAGCAGTTAAATGGTGGTTGTCCAAGAATTACAAACGCATACAAGTTTTACTTTCGACTGCCTAGACATCCGAACAGTATGTTTATAGCAAAGCAGAAATAAGTATGCTAAATAAAACATCGATTCTAAAACGTGGACCTAGGCTATCTCTTCAAAATACGATTTTCTTTAGACATATATTGCGATGGATATTTCGCCCAATTAATATCAATTATTGTCGCAGTAGACGACAATGAAAAATTATTTAGGCTATTTAAAGGCTACTCACTGCAGGAACTGGGAAGAATTTGCTTTGGCAGCCCACATTTGATAGACCCAGACGACATTTTTAGGAGTTCCATTGAAAGAGACCTGTACAGAAGAAGAAGAAGAAGTAATGGACGGCTGAGGTAGAAGTGACTTGATGCGACTCGAGACGCAGATATCTTGCTTGTGGTCATAAAATGGAGAGCACCGGACAGAGGCACCTGGCAAAGACTCACTGAGGAGACCAAGACCCACCATGGGTTATTGCACCATGGAAGAAGAACATGTTGATAAGGGATATGGTATATTAGAAAGATGTAATTATTGGTACATTTAGTATTTCAAACTTTGTGAATATGAAGTAGGCAGAGCAGTTGATCAATTCTTACTAAACACATTGGAGATCTAAAATTTCAGTTTATCGATGTACATTGTAGAAGCATAAACAAGGGTTTTTGTCGGTGAAAGAGGTGTTCGAGATGTGGGGCAGGAGTCAAGACGAAATCTTGTGTCACTAAAGCCTGCTTATTCAATAGTGCACATTGGTTTCGGATTAAAAACTTTAGTAGTTATCTGATTGGTTTTGAATAATTTCTTCGTGTTTAGGATAATTTAAAGAAATAAAAACTCAGGTCAGCTTGCATAATAATACATTTTGGTGAATTCACTTTTCATTAATATGTTTAAATTGGGTCCATTTAAATGTCGAGTCCGGTTGCACTTGTTTATCAAGTGATGATGTGTAAAACATTACACAGCAACAAAAACACAAAATAATACCTAGAAGAGGTTCAGGTGGGGTAAACGCACTTAGCGCAGTTAGCTGAAACAGGATAGCGATTAGAAAAATGACTGATGGGGTCTGTAGGTACTAGGTGAGGCTTCAGTTGTTCAACATGGGCCTTTTTGACGAAATTTCTGGAATGCTGGAAAGATAGGGCAACTGTAACTGGGGTTAGAAAATCGATAATACGAAAGGGCCCTGACCACCTGGGCATCAGCTTGGCGGCCCTCTTATCTATTGCGGAGCTCAGATTGTGCGTCTTACACCACACTAGATCGCCAATCTTGAATTGATGAGGTCTACGGTTCTTATTGTAGACGCGCTCAGACTTTTGATGGGCTCGAAAAATGTTGTTTTTGGCATTACGCCAGATTTGATGAGGGTCGGAATGGTCCCTGGGAAGCAGGTCGTCGATATTCCAGGTTAAGCTGAGCGGGGTGTTGGGCATGAAGTTAAAAATGATTTTAAAGGGAGAAGTTTTTAAGGTCTCGTGGGTTGCGAAATTGAAAGCTAATTGTAGCCATGATAAGGATTTGTCCCAAGAAGTTTGGTTGTTGGAATGATAGGCAATTAAGGCGGCTTTAAGGTTTCTGTTCAGACGTTCCGCATTGTTCGGTTGGGGATGGTAAGGTGACAAGGTTGCGTGCTTGATACCACGAGTGAAGCAGTAGTTGCGGAACGAATGCGATGTAAAACAGGTAGCATTGTCAGAGATCAAGATCTTAGGAAAACCAAAATGCTTAAAAATGTTTTGGCTTAAGGCCTTAATGGTGTTGAAAGAGGTGGCGTCTCTGACAGGGCAAAGCCAGGTGAATTGAGAGAACTGGTCTACAGCGACCAGTATCATGGTGTTGCCTTGCGCCGTTCGTGGTAGTTTACCAACGTAGTCTATGTGGATTTTCTCCATAGGACGGGTTGGGACAATCGATGACAAATAGCCTAGTTTGCTATTTTGAGCGGGCTTGCTCACTGCACATGTTGCGCAACTTCTAACCTTCTGGGTGACATCCTTTACGAGTGAAGGCCAGAAGAAAAACTCACTCACTTTAAATTTGGTCTTGAAAATACCTAAGTGACCTCCTACTGGGGAATCGTGATAATAATTAATGATTAGGTCCACTAGTGATCTGGGTACGCAAATTTTGATAGGGATACCTTTATGATTCTTAAGGCAAAGGGTCCCTTTATTTAGACAATATCTGCTAGAAGATGCACCAGCTTCTAGATCTGAAATAATGGGACTCAAAATGTCATCAGCGCGCTGTTGAGCGCTAATGTCCTGGAAGGCTAAAGGGAAATTAGTTAAAAGGCTATTGCAGACTATGGTGTTCTCAGAAGGAGACGGCTGTTCTGGTTGCTTTTCTAGCTCAAACATCCTAGAAAGTGAATCTGCGATTACATTTTGGGTGCCCCTAATATGTGCCACTTGAAATTTCAAAGAAGTTAATTTGGCTATCCACCGTCCCATTTTGCCTAATTGTCTAGGACGGGCAAGTAGCCATGAAAGGGCCTGGTTATCAGTTTCTAAGAGAAACTCGCGATGCTCGAGGTACTGTCTAAATTTCTCTACTCCAAAGATCACGGCCAGGCATTCTGACTCATACGCAGAAGAGGCTTTTCTTTCCGCAGGTGTTAAGGTGCGGGAAGCATAGGCAATAGGTTGACGAGAACCGTCAATTTCCTGGAGTAGGACTGCTCCTAAAGCGCACGAACTCGCGTCCGTTTGAAGGACAAAAGGTTTGTCGAAATTAGCCATACGAAGTACGGGAGGTTGCGCAATGGCATTACGCAGATATTCGAAAGCAAGTTGTTGCTCAGTGTTCCAAACGAACTTTTGTCCTTTCCGCCGGAGCAGATTCAGAGGAGCGGCGTGTTCAGCGAAGTTTGGGATAAACTTAGAAAAAAAATTGACCATACCAATAAAGCGTGACACAGCTTTTGGATTGGTGGGTTTAAGAAAAGTTCTGATGGCCTTGGTTCTTTCTGGATCGATTTGCACGCCTCTAGCAGAAACTAAATGTCCAAGGAAACTTATCTCTCTTACTGCAAAACGAACCTTATCGGGATTAACCGTAAGTTTCGCTCTTCGCAAGCGAGATAGGACTTCACGCAGATGTTTGATGTGCTCATCCCAAGTCTCAGAATAGATGACTAAGTCATCGAGATAATTGAAAACAAATTTAAATTTGATGTCTGAGAAAACTTGGTCTAGAAGTCGAGTTAGAACTTGAGCGCCAGTACAAAGTCCAAATGGGACTCGTGTAAACTGGTAGAGCATCCAAGGGGTACAAAAACTGGTGAGATGTTTAGAACTCTCGGTGAGTGGAATCTGATGGTAGGCTGAATTAAGGTCAAACACAGTGAAAAACTTGGCTCCCACAAACCAATTGAAGCACTGGTGCAGATTAGGAAGGGGTACGGCTTCGATTACGATATGTTGATTTAGTTTTCGATAATCGATGACCATTCGGGGTTTCTTTTCAGGATGTTGAACAAGAAACGCTGGAGAAGAATAATTGGAAATGCTTTTCTCTACTACTCCTTTTTCAACGAGGTCCTTGATGTGCTCCCTCAAAAATTGCATTTTCGGAGGGGCCAATTGATAGGGCTGGCTTTTCACCGTTATATTGTCTTTCAGCACTATTTCATATTTAATTAGGTCGGTGAGTCCTAATTCAGTAGTAAGGACATCAGGGAAATTTTCTATGAGTCCTGAGATCTCCTTTTGACATTTGTCATCAAGGTGACTCAGTGGATTTTCGGTGACCTGAGTAGCAGAGGATAAAGTAACTGTAGGAGGTAACCTTTTTTGAAAATTTACTAATTGAAAGGGTTTAGCCTTATAAAATTTAAACGTGAAGGTGCCTTGGAAAAGATCTAAAATGAGTCGACTTTTCAGAAAGAAATCGGACCCTAGGATGAGAGGACACGACAGCTGAGGTGCCACTAAAATTTCAAAATTCCAGCTGCAGTGCTGTATTTTAATATGGACTTTACAAGCTAGATTGATCCCTAGCTTTTCTTCGTTTGCGGTGAGGCACTCCGATTTTACCTCTTGAATTTCTTTAATTACATTTAAAGATTCTAAATGTTCAAAAAGATCAGAAGACATGATGCTCCTGACTGAGCCAGAGTCTAACAAGGCGTTAGTCTTAAAATTTTTAAAATTCACTTCAACAAGAGGTAGAATCTTGTTGCTCAAACCTCTAGATTTTAAGGACTTATAAGTTTTTCTCGTGAGAGAATTATTAGCTAAGGGAGAAAAACTATTGATCTTATCTTTACCTTTTTTGAAAGAATGGCACTCCCAGTTATAGTGACCAGTTGTTCTGCAGTTGAGGCACGTGGGCCTTAAGTAAAAGGGTGCAACTAATCCCTGTTTAAAATTTGAAGAGTGACAAGATTTAGTGGATGTTGAGAGATTACTCTCATGTTTAGAATGTAGTTTGGACCTATACTGATTGTGTATTACCCCAGGTTTAGTATGAAAGGGAAAGGATTTATTTAAAAGAGGTGTCTTACGTGGTAAGGTTTTATTTAAGTATGCAGGTTTAAAAAAAGATTGATAGAATTTGATGTGGCTATAATCTTTTTTTTACTGAAGGAGCTTTGATTGTAGAAACGACTAATTTTCGCTTCTTGAAATGTTTATTTGGATGTGGAGAAAAGTTATGTTGATACTGTCGACGTTGATTTAGATGAGAAGAAAAATTGTGTTGAATTTGTGTTCTACGATTAGGATACTGCCTACACTGTGGGCTAGTATGACCTCTTTGGCCACAATTGTAACATGTTACGGGTGACCTTATGGGTCTAAACTCGGGTTCCGACCTAGAGAAGCTTTTTTTGGTAGCCAATCTTTCTTGATCAGTGTATAAGGTATTATTGACTTGGGCACAGATGGTATCCAAGTCATTAAAGTTAACAGGCCTTTTTGCGAAAACCAGACAGTTTCGCACTTCCGGCGAGAGAGCATCTACAATAACCTGGGTGATTTCGGCTTCATTTTTATTGACAAGAAGCACCTGCGCTGCTTCCTTGATGTCGGAGACAAAATGGTGCAGAGTCTCTCCCAAACCTTGAGGTCTAAAGAAAAGATCCTGCTCCAAAGTGTTCCGACGTTTAGCAGGAATAAAATTGTCTAGAGCCTCTCTGTGGAAAGCACGAAACGTCGTATGCTTACATAAGCAAGAGCTTAACGGTTCCTTTGCGTAGGGCATAAGGATACTTAAAATATTTCTTTTAATGTCCGGGTAAATTCTGCATAAGGACAAGGCAATTTTGATGAATTTAATAAGCTTCTCTAAATCGAAGCCGTCTGTTACGGGCAAAGTTGCTATTAACTTTTCAGCGGGATGGCTAAGTTTGCCATAGACTACTTCAGGAGTGGACTCCTGTGCCAAAATAACGGGAGCAGGTACGGAGCCTGTGTTTAGCGAATTTCTTTCGTTTGACTGCTGCCCTAAAATCGAAATGGTGGGAACTGTGGCCACGTTGATTTGGTGCGGCGCTGCGGACTGCGTAGAAATTGCTGACTCATTTCAATTATCTGCGGAGAGCGACTGGAAATTTAATTTAAGCATTTGCAGAGCTGCCAACATGCGGTTACATTCTGCATTGTGTTCAGTGGCATTTAAATTTAAGTTATTGATACCTGTAATTAATAGGCTCAGCCTAGCCTCAAACAGTTCGAGCCTTGTATTGAAACGAACTAATGCTAAATTTTGTGTGGAGTTTAAATCAGAAAACGTATCATTTAAATCATCAAGAGTTTCCTGAGCAAGGTCTAACTGCTCCTCAACATTATCAACAGTGATCTTATTAGCACAAGGCTCAGAACCCGCCTGAAGTAGGCCTCGCAAACTAGGTCGCATAGTCCTTACAGTGCCAACACCGCCTCCTCGCACCATTACCTCAAAAGAAAGTTCTGGCTTCCTAAGATAATCAACTATTTGTTGTAAGTCCGACATGTTTATTTAATTTAATAAAAAAAAACCAGGTGATAATTTGGAAAAGAGTAAAAAAAAGCTATGTGTACGTGAATAAAAAAAGGAATTAAAGACAGATACAAACAGAGAGAAATTTTGTATTTTTTTTTGAATTTTATTAAGTTTCTATCTATTTTTGGATTTTATGAAATTTTATTAATTTTTTTTGGATTTTATAGTTTTTTGTAATTTTTTGTTTTTATTTGTCTCTGCTTGGATATATCTAAAATTGTATGTAAAAAGGGAACCCAAAAAAAAAAACAAAAATTTTTAAAGTTTCATCAAAAAAAAATATAGGTTTATGAAATATGTCGTAGTATGAGAAAGGTGCGAAGGATGAAGGAAATATCGGTAGGAAACAAGAACAAGGACCATTGAGTTACCACCAAACGAAAAATTAAACTAGATAAATAACTATAATCACAGAGTGTGACTAAAAGCAAAACTAAATTTAGGCCTATCCGACAACCGGACAGCTGAACCAATTTTTTTTTTAAAACGGAAAGTAACCACGCAATCTGCTACAAGAAAACATGTACCAATCTTACAAAAGAATAATTGAGGGAACGGAAGCAATACTG
>JAGFPH010004869.1:91862-109507 GCA_018207615.1 Philaenus spumarius | reverse complement strand
CAAGTGCTTGAAAGTAGTATTTCAGGTCAAGGTTTTTAAAATAGGTATTTAATCTTCTATGTAAAGTATGACCCAAAACTAACATCAATGAAACTTTTAATCATATGACATGTGTCAATGTCAGCTGATTACTTTAGCTATTGTAGAGGTTAAAACAATATTAACATCAGAGAATCTTTTAATGTGGACCACTATTATACATCCTGACACGGAATCAATCATGAAAATATTACTAGCTTAAAGCATGTTGCAAATGAATTTCAGAAGTGTTTTCAACAACCTTCAGGACCTGCACCAATTATTAATGTAATGATTTCAAGCCTTGTGAAAATTGGTGTACAAATGCTCCTGAAAAATCTCAGAAGAATAAAAATGGGTTGCTAAAAATATGTGCTTCATTTTTGTCTAATCTAGCATGCAGCTTTCTATGTGCACATGCCTACAACAGCCAAACATCACGCTGCTGGAACTGTGAATCGTACAGTTCCATTCAAAGATTTTTGTATATTTTTCACAAACCTGAGGATGGCTACTGACATTAAGCTTAAGGATTATATATTGTACAAGTATAAAGAAAGAATTAAATATTATTGATAATATGAAGTAGGAATAGGGTATGCGGCAGTTCCTATGTGCGAGTAATATGTGTGAGATTGAATTACTTTAATTTTACACACTAACATTAAAATGTGAATTTAGTTGTAGGTACAGCATACGAGCCTTTGATAGGATGGACAGACAATGTATATGGACCTACAGGACTGGTTGTTGGCGTTGGCTGTGGTGTCATCCGTACATTATGTTGCGATCTGAAATGTATAGCTAACATTGTGCCTGTAGACATGACAGTTAGTGCTCTGATAGCTACTGCATGGGAGACTATGCTAGACAGCCAGAGGTAAGTTGGAGAATTGTTTTCGTACAGGGAAGGCGGCATCTTGTTTTACTAAGTAAGACACATTTTAATAACCTTTGTGAAATACTTAAATAAAGTTAAAATAACCTAGATTTTTATACAAAGTTCATTCTTTTTATAGGCCAACGTTACTCAATTTTCAGAAAATTATTTCATAAAGCGTTAATATTGAATATACATTTCTTAACACTATATGCTAGCGTTATATTTGGCTTTTTCAATTTGTAGTATTTTCCTATATGAAATAGTAAACGCCTTGTCTATAGGCTTTTTAGTCAGATTGTCAAGCCTGGGAAGGTACACTAACGGGTTCCAAAGCAGGTACTTCATGGCTCATGTTGCGCTATTGAAATATTTGGGGGGATTTGGGAAATCGAGCGACAAGCAATACCTTCAACCGCTGATTGGTAAACATAAATTCAATAGATTGAAGGAGGTAAACGTAAGCACCTGAGAGGCAATCTTATTTCCAATAGACCAAAGCAAAAGTTATATTCATACACCACTCACCCAATTTACACAGGATGCAAGGGCTGCACGCTTTAAACAACAGGCAGTTAGTTTGAATCCAAGTTAGTGAAGTTAGTGATTGCAATATATTAATAAATTCTTTCAAATCGGGAGAGTAAAGGCAACACCCTTCATTTCCAAACGGGTTATTTTATACTGAATATATGGGCAAAGGTTACGTCATCCTTTAAACCTTAAACAAGCAATCTTAATTCCTATGCAATTCTCAGATTGTAGACTACTGAGTTTTGTCCCAATATACTGACTACAATGAGTGCTACACACATTAACAAGAAAAACTTACTACACACTTAACTTTTATCCAATAGACATGCAGTTCTCGCTTTTTGACTATAACTTTATATGCTTTCATAAAGCATACAATTCAGTAGAGTACATTAAATAAGTACAGTATATTAAGTTGTATGGTTTTATTGCTTGAATAAAATCTGATAAAAATATGTTATATATTTGAGTTATATATATTTATTGAGTTATATAAAATGAGTTATATATTTGATTATACAGTAGAGTCCTGCTATCCCGAACTAATTAGGACCAAACACTGTTCGGTTTAGCGGGAATTCATAATAGGTGGATTTCATGAATAATATCAACATATTGACTTGTTAAGAGGGGGCAAAACCCAGAAAATACGTGGCGTAAAACATGCTCCACGCGGGAGCAAATAACGTTGCCATTTTTCCTTTTAAAATTTTCAAACAAAAACCATACTATAGTAAAAGTATTAAGTCATAACTTTTGCTTTTTAAAATATAAAAATTTTCATCTCCTTTCCTTCTACATAGTGCTAAAATAACCGATTTTAGCGCAAATTACCGTTCTATTTGGACTAAAACTATTTATTTGATCAAAATTTTACAAAGCAATCCGAATATAACAGTATTTCATCATTTGAATAAAATTTATTTTGAACCGAATAGAGAATATTTGTCGACGTTATATGTATCCGCGTAAAGGCTTACATTACCAAAACTACGCTGAAA
The DNA here is from genome assembly GCA_018207615.1 of Philaenus spumarius. NCBI lineage: Eukaryota > Metazoa > Arthropoda > Insecta > Hemiptera > Aphrophoridae > Philaenus > Philaenus spumarius. The sequence goes on along the minus strand of JAGFPH010004869.1, from coordinate 107,074 downwards.
CGTGCTACCGCTGGTTGAGAAATATTGAACTATGTCAGCGCGGAAGGATACTTCGGCCATTCATAAAATAGGTTCACCACACAAGTTTGACCTATCTCGGCTGTTAATTATATCGTTTGTCATTTGTTTTACTCACATACCGTTTTTCCGACATTTGTTTGTCAAATTTATAAAATATATTTTGTTTTATTCTTGCAGGTCAAAATAGCATAATTATTATATTTTTATTAAACAAAAATCTCTGTTAAACTTCTTGATTCAGTGCCCATACTTCAGTAACTAGTTATGGTATTGGAGGAGTATAGTTCCTGGAATTTGTGTGTACATTGTTTATACATTGATATCATTCTACGGCTGGGGTCACACGGTCCTTTTTTGTCGGGTTCAAGTTGTGGCGGACACACGATCCCGGCAAAACGCACTCCCACCCTTAAAACACTGCCTATAATATTATTCAGTTCAGGACTTTACACTTAGTAATAACATAAAAACTTGTGTTTTCAAAATAAGAATTTGAAATTTATATATATTTTTATACAGTTCTATTTAGAATTAAATTACAAAACTGTTGTACATTTTCAAAAAATTACAAAAAATGTTTACTAATTTTTATGTAGGCCTAAAGTTTAACTTTTTTCTTTCGTTACTTGAACATTTTTTGTTTCTTGAGCTAATGACTTTGCAATATAATTAATCAATTTTTTACTGGCACATATGAATTCTGTAAACCTTTCTCTACAAAAAAGCTATGGAACACTTTTGGATTGGTTTGTAATTACTATATTGGCGAATTTTTGAAAATGTACTTGCAACACGCACCGAAATGGCTTGGCATATCAAAAAATTTACATCGACAATTAAGGTTAAAAATCTATTTATAATTTTTAGTTTATATTTTTGAAAATTATTATTAATTATATGATTCAAAATCACTATGCATTGCAATACTTAACCTAAGCCATTGTAGACTATGCGCAATCTCGCATTTAGGTTGGGTGGAAACTTTTGTTGATAGCAGTAAAGTAACTGGCCTGTTTATTTAAATGTTATAGTAGTGCTATCAATGTTTTATATTGTAATATTATTATTTATACTTGCCTTAGCAATCCTTTTAGAAATCTTTATATCGTTTACAGCTGTTTCGCTTTTTCATTTTCAGGCATCATCAGAACGAATACACAGGAAACTCTTCTCACAATTACACTTTTATAAACAGATATTAATTTGGTATTTAACACATAATAAATAAAAAATACAACACGACACTTGGTAAAACATTTAAAACACTTGTTAAATTTATTTAAGTCACAGTATGCGACTGTCATCAAGCCGATATAAAATCGTACTGGCTTGCAAAATTATACTTTCGTCCCTAAGTGTTAAAAATATCTAACGAAATTGAAAATATCCCCAAGCCGGGCGGCAGGGACCTGCGCGTGACCCCTACCGTGTATTCTAGTATCCGTGGTACTACCGTGTTTCGGACACCGTTTTTCAACCTAAAAAGTGGTGAAACATCGTAAATTGTTCTTAAAGGCTTTGTGCTTTTGTCTTGTATCTCATAATTGAAAGAAATCGTATGCAACTCCTTTTAATCAACAGTTTAAATGAGTAAAAATCGTTTATTTTTAACGCATTTTTTGGGAGTTTTAAGCAATAATTTCCATATTTTAAGCTAACAAAATATAAAGCCTTCTTTATAACTTAAAGTAGTTTCCCAGATTATTAATTTATAAATAGAATCCGAAATACGGTATTACGAATGCATGTTTCAACGATTTTGCGGCTTCAGTCAGGCCTTTTGCATTGAAATAATACTGTACACTCGGAAGTTTTCTTCAAGGTAAAGAAGAGCCTTAAAACTTGCCTTCTAAATTGTCTAAATTAAAAGTCGCAGTCACAATGTAAACAATTCTTAATAAAGTTCGTATTAATTGTTCTAATACCTAGGTTGATTTTGGTATCATTTTTCATAACTTTTTTAGTAGATTTGAAATACACTTTTAAAAATGTCAAATTATTATTCTGTTAAGAAAGTGTACCATTGTATAAACACAGCCAGTAGGTGACTCATCGCCTAGGCAGCGAACAGAGGCGAGGGATTATAGGGGTGGCCTCAGGTAGTCCCGGGTTCATCGGCCAACTTGAACTAGACAGAGTATAGTCTACTCATAGAACTGCCGCACCGGCGGGACACAGACAGGGGAATAGGTTGGAGTTGGAGTAGCATGTAGTAGAAGGAGAGGGGGACAGAACTATTTTTCGTAGTAAATTCATTGCGCTTCCATGTAAAGCGGCTCCGTAGAGGTTGCAATATGTTCCGACAGGCTCGCATGATTTACAAATATTTTTTGTCTTTTGCCCCCTCTTAAGGCGAAAAATTAAGTGCGGGGACATCTGCTAGTGTCAGTTCTGTACAGCGTTGATCGGCTCGGAGGCAAGCGAGGAGGAGGTGAACGCTCAAACCGAACTCATATCACACATAGATGCGGCAAATGCTCTAGACCTCGCCTTAGTGTAGGTTTACACAGTTTGTTTTTTTTCCTTCCGTTGCGTTACAATTTTGTTTTCTTCTAAAAACGGAAGGGAAGTGATAGGTTGTTCAAACTGTTCGTTTTGTCATCCCGCAGTCTGTCTGTTGGTACCACATCATCTTGAAAAAAGTCCGAGAAAAAAAAAAAAATTTGTTCGAGATAACAAAAACGGAGGAGAAAAACGTATGAACGCAACTGGCAGATGGCAATAACACTACTAGTGCCTAGCTGTTGTATCTCATCCTTTCTTCTTTCTGAAGGACCCGGTATCCTTTTCACCTGATGCTTGTTGCGTTAACTTCCTTCCCACAAAACGGATGGAAAACGTGAAGGAAACAAAACCAGCTTTTATTCCAATTTGGTTTTAGGCGTTTTTATCAAGCTTAGGCTCTATGTATGTCTCTATTTAACTTATTTGTATAACAATAAATGTACTTTTTTTCACAAACTTCTTTTTAATTTCTCCTGTTTTTATGTTAAAAAATTTGGTATTTTTTCTGAACCATTCGGAATAGCAGGAATCTACTGTACAACAATAATTGTCTGATAAATCTTGAATCTTACTCCCTTTACCTTGTTAAAACTTTGTACATTTTTATGAATATCAATAAGTTATGCTTTTTCTATGGGTTTGGGGGGGGGGGGGATTGAACCAAATTTTGGTGGGAGTAAGCGCCAAAGCATTTGGAGGAGATTGGGACCGCTGGGTACAAATCCTTTTAAACAATGCAAAGGATATATTGGGCCATACAGTACCCCAAAATTAAATTTAACATTTTTGTGCTTAAAAACTAAACTTATTTTCACAGACAATTTTCTTCTTAACGTACAACTTATAGCATTAAATTAGAAGCAATAGTTGAACCAAAGTAACAAGTGCTCTGCTGTTCAAGTGCTTTGTAGTGTTAGATACAAAATAAATTTGTTTACAAACTTTTAGAAAAATTAGGAAAATATTTGTTTAAAGTAGGCTATAGGCTAAAAGTTTTATTTTTCACATTTACAACAGTACTGCATGATTCTCCCAATCACATTTCTTGCATTCTCTGCAAACAGTTTTCCTGAACAGAGTATTCATCTTTCTGGAATTGTACAGCCTTCTTTATTAAACCTACATGTCTTATTGTAGAGTGAAATTCTCCCTTTTGAACTCATTTGCCTTAGCTTTTGTCATATGCATGTGCTTTTAATGGTTTACTTGTTAATAGCGATTCATTTTATTCTCAACCCTTTTCCAGTTTTATTTCTTTCTACTATTGTTTTTTTACATAAAAAAGTGCCTCTCACCAATCTCAGTAGCAGTAAGATGGATCGAGTAATTATGTATTTATGTGGTGCTTCCCATTGGCTGCACTCAGTTAATAGCCACCATATAAAAGTGATTGTTGAAGTAATTTAAGATCTGACAAAATGCTTATACAAACCTAATTCAGTAATACAAATTATTTTGTTCTTTACAGAGTGATAAATATTAAAACTACTTTTTGAAAAGTAGGAGCTAAGGGCTGTATCAAATTGTTATGGGCGATCAGTTTCAGTTATTTGTCTTCAAATTTGTTTCATTAGTCTTCAGTTTTGTTTTAAACCTAGGGATGCAGGAGCATCCTGCCTACCAAGAAAAACACTGCAAAGCGACCAAGACTGTTTACGCGACAGAACAAGTACACAGCCTCTAACACAGCCTCAGGGGGTCACCGCTGTTGATTTTTCGACCACCTATTCTCGAGGCCCCCTGTGGACATGTATCAAATTTCAACACCATCAGGTGCCGGCATTATGGAAGTTTTAAAAAATCACTATTTTAAAAATTGTCTACTTCTTGTTGTTCTTTGACATGGCTGCAGCCTGACAGTACAAGTTAAAATTTTTCACACACAATCGTTATGCTCCAACAAAGTATCTTTGTGCACTTTGCTCCCCCCAAATGAGGGGTAGGTGAGAGAGGGTTTAAGAGCTGCACTTTGGCACACTTGTACACTGGGTCTCCCTGAGGAAGTAGTCAAAATCTGTTCAGTAGAAGCGTTGTTAGTAAAATATCTGAAGCTAAGTTATCTTCTTTCCTTGCCCCCTACTTCTCGTTATAAAAGCTCCTCACCTAACATGAAAGACATTTCAAACTCTCTTCCACACAGCTTTGAAAGAAATTAACTATTTTAGGCAGGTTTCTGTATGCCCATACAAGAGCGAGGTGCAAAGCACCGAGTCTGCTACTTTGGTAAAATTTCATAGTACATATCCCTTTTGCGTCTGATGAGTTTTTCTAAATGTTAAAATTTTTACAACAGGGTTGTTTTTGGGGGTATTTATATTCCACTAACTGTGTGGTTAACAAGAGACTTGTTCAATTTTGTAGCTAATATGTATTCCCGTTTAAATTTGAGTTTTAATCAAAGAGAAGTACCAACTTTGATCCATACGTAGTCAAGTCATCTTCCTACAAATACTTCAATAAAAGTCATTTTCCTAAATTCTAATGATTTCAGTAAAAACATCAAAACATACAACGGTGAACCCATTACGACTTCCAAAGACAAATACAACGAAGCCGGAGACAACAAGAAAACTGAAGAAACACAGTCAAACAAAACAAAAGAAAATGCGACCGAACCTCCAATTTACAACTACGTCTCGTCAGTAGAAAAGCCTCTTACATGGAAAGATTTCAAGCACTACATCGAGCTTCATGGAACCAGTGTGCCTACAATGAGAGCAATGTGGTATTATTTTCTAATAACTCATCGTATTTGGTTCTTACACATCATCTGTGTTTACCTGCTACATTATCTTCCAGCTATTCTCATTGACAGTGCGGCTAAGATTACGGGAAAAGAAAGTCCAAAGTAAGTATTATTATATTCTAGCAATAAATTAATGAATTATTAATGAATAATAAATAAATTCATCATGTCCCGTAACAACCAGATAACTTTTGATTGCCCAACACGGATTCAAGATACAAATGCAATTTGTTGAAATTTTCTACCTAATAAATATTTATTTAATTAATTTAACAGGAAACAAAAAATGTTGACTTTTCTCAACATCTTTACTTTATACCAGTTCTTCTTAATCCTTATGTACGTCAACCTCAAGGGCTAATTGTGTGTTTAACATAAAGGACGTTAAACCCTTAATTACACCTGTCAATTTCCATAAGCTCACTGAACCTAAGAACCCTTTTGACGAAGTTATCCTGGGGATGTTTTGACCTTTGTTTAGCTTTCCAAAGATTTAGTAACTCCCCTACTGGAGCCTCTCACACTGCGGTTTCCTCCTGCCGGCCACATTTCCTGAATTTTGGGTCCTGGGAGAATATGCCCGTTCCCTTTATGTGTTTTCTAAGGTGGCCATGTCCTGTGATTAGAGCTACCACCCTCTTTACATTACACCTGCTCAGCATAAGGATGCCAGATACAATTTACCTAGATGGATGGATCATGAAGTGAAAGTTTACTCATCCTCAAGCCTAGGATGCTATTCTACCTCTTTCCGTGCTCTAGTCTTGCCAATCGGCAAACGCCTGTATAGCCACAGAACAGTTCAAGTATTGTAAATTCAGTTGCTGATGCCTTGTTTGCCAGCTTATCTGTACACACATTTCCACTTATTCCAACGTGCGCTGGTACTCAACAGAGCAAGACCATGTTAAGACCTGTCAGTTGTTATTGTATTATGCCAGTTAGTCTATAAAGATGGGAGGAGCATTGCTTAAACTTCTAGAACCTGCAGTACTGGATTTCTGAGATGGCAGATTAGACGGACTGCTGAAATGTTAAAAATAAGTACAATTTTGTCTTGTACGTTTTGTTATTAATTGTTTTTAGTGTTTTTACAAGTTTAAAACTGTAAAATAACTGATCCACAAAATATTATAAAGCTGCTAACACAAAATGAAAAAGAAATTAGAGTTTCCAACCAGTATACCGTACCAATACTTTTAAAACTAAATTACCCCTCTGAAAGAAATGTTGGCCTTTATGACCCCTGAGGTTCATATTTGCACCAGTAGGCATCACCTAACCTTGTTGGCCACCTGTGTCATCGTCAGTTTGATCATTGCAATTGGTCAGGTAAAATTGTATGGAAGCTGTCTCTTGCAATTTTAAGTAAGCCTGGTTTTTCTGACCTTGTCGGTCAAAATGACAGGTATTCCTAAATTTTATTTCAACATGGTTTATTTGTTTTGAAATATCTACATGTATTTTAATATTTTCAAATTTGACTTTCCTTGAACAATGAAACTACTTGGTGTTGTACACTGTGTTTGTTTTCGAAAAGTACTTTCATATAAATATATACTTCCATTACAACATTTAATTGTTTGTCAAAATGGAAAATTTAATTATAGAATGTGATATAAAGGCATCACATTACAATGTGATAATATGATACTACGTGACTATTTCCAGTGTTTTGCTTTTGAAATTCACAAATACAAAATATTTACTCAAACTGAAATAATTTATCCCATTCAGTTGCTATGAAAGATGAGCTACTGCAGTGACTCATATGGTAAAACCTAAGGTTGGAAGTAGTCAATGAGCATCGATCATGGTCCTCAGAACACATTTTGGTGTGTCATTAAAAATATATATGTGTTTGCAATTCACAGTTTATGTCCACACATTGGTTGTCTAAGTCGGTTGGAAGAGTTCGTCAGGCCAAAAAATCCAACAACCGGAAGCACGTTTTTTGAACGGAACATTTTTTTGAGATTTTTACTAAATTTTTTTTTTTTGTTTTATCTAAAAAATATGAGATTATTCTGCACATTTTGTTTTTTTACACGACATTATAGCTCGTCTGGTTCCTCCAAAATCGATCAAAACGTAAAGTACCATAAAATTACCCAGTTAAAATCCAATTGGGGATGCAAACTAGCGAAGCGAGCAAGGCAAACCACATAATCCGAGGCCGAAAGGTCGAGATGCAAACTCGGAAAGCGAGTTTATCCGCTTCGAGCAGATCGAAGCAACACATGAGTAGCGTCTATAGTTTGAAGTGAAAACAAGTTATTCTAATATATTTTGTATATTTTTATGCTGGTAGCTAATCAGCGCCTTCGTGAGTAGACCAATTACCTAAATAGTCGGTTGAAACCCTAAAACATATAAACTTAATTTTGAAAATTCACTCATCTCACGTCAGCGGTTCAGCTGCATGATAGGATTATTCTAAAATTGTGGCCATTCGGTATAACTGAGTACCCCTTGATGTTCCGGTTAGAGGATCAAAACAAATATATTTTTAGTGTTATTGTCTTATCTCAATAGAAAATGGGTTTAAATAATTTTCGCCCAAATAGTAATGAAATTTTAAGATTTCTCAAAACGTATATGTGTATGACAGTGTTAATTTAGAGCTGAAACCTGTTTAGTAGATCATCTACCTTAGTAATTCCCTCACAATTACCTAATTTATTTCAGCTTGCTCCAAATCTACAAAAAGATAGACAAATTCAGCAACGTATTGACATACTTTTCCACAAGAACCTGGGCCTTCTCCAACAACAGGGTGCAAGCGTTGTGGAAACGTTTAAGCCCGGAGGACCAAAAAGTGTTTAACTTTAACATGCAAGATCTGGATTGGAGTACGTTCTTCTACAATTATATTCGTGGACTGAGAGTGTATCTTCTGAAGGATGACCTAAGCACACTGCCACAAGCGATGGTTCGATGGAGGAGGTGAGTGAAGAAATTGCTTATCAAGTTTATTCAATTCTTCCGTTACAGTGAAATATACAGAGTGCTCATACATTCTTCTAGGTTACATTAATTCTACTTCTAGTATTTGTTGGTTTTTTACTCGCCTTAAGCTAGGGCTCCACAGAGCTAATTTGCTCCACTTAGAGTATGTGTACATAGCATCTTCCACTCGTGGATGGTATTTAGATATATTCTCCCAAGTCTTTATGTTCCCCAAACACACCCCCTACATAAATTGGTTTTGCTATCATATATCATCGCTTAGCTAACAATACAGCCTAACTTACATTTCAGTAACTTTACAGGAGGGACAAAAAATGCTTATTTCGAAGTACGACATATTAATTTACATTTAATGTAATGCTATTTTTATTTTGAAAACAACATTTTGGATACTTTTTTACTATCGAAGAAAAGAATTCTAAGTTAATAAATTTAATTAGGCGGTATTGGTTTTCTATCGAGTTGCAGATAGGCTGTATTGTTTTCATGAACCCTTAGTCGTTCAGTGGTTTGTTATAAAAGCTCTGTAGATAGGTGGTATTGTTTCTTGACAGTCTGCATTATGCATTTAGGCGGTTTTGTTTTTGTGCAATGGTGCTGCTATCTCTAAGATTTTTGCCATAAAAATTGTATTAGTTGATGTGAAACGTCCATCAGAATACATTGGAACTGATATGTAAATTTTGTTAAAAATGTCAGTTAGGCGGTAATTTTCGCTAAACAACGATATAGTAAATGCATTTTACAAATCTTTATATTATATATTGTTATGAGCTATAAAATTACATCTAGTTGCTGATTAGTTTTTATGAAATTTGTATTGCACCGTCTTGCAGTAAAGTTTCATTTTAAAATGAAAGAGATATTTTAAGAATGTTTTAATGTATGTGTCGTGTGTGTAAATAGTAATATGTAAGTTAGACTTGGGACCCCCAGTGACCCAAAACCCCATTCTTCTTTTTCTCCCTTTCCCTTTCAGCCTCAAGGGCTTATTGTGCTCCCACACTAAGGATGTTAAGCCCTTAGGTCTCTTTGTCAAGGTCCATAAGCTCAGTGAACCTGTAAATCGTTTAGACGAGATCGTCCTGGGGGATGCTCTATCCTTTGTTAAGTTTTCTAATGGTTTTATAACTCACCTGTTTGAGCCTGTATGGATCAGGTGTTCTGCAGTTTCCTCCTGCAAGCCACATTTCCTGCATTTTGGATCCAAGGAGAATATACTCATTCTCTTCATGTGTTCTAAAGTGACCATGTCCTGTGATTAGAGCTACCATCTTCTTTACATTGCACCTGCTCACCGTAAGTATGTCAGATAGATAGGCCAAGAAGTGAGAGTTTGCTCATCCATAAGCCTGGGATGCTCCTCCACCTCTTTCCGAGCTCTAACCTTGCCGAGTCGTCAGCAGATTGTATAGCTGTTGCCTTTGATGTGCCACAGAACGGTTCATGTATTGTGGACTTGACGCATTCCCAGACTAGTTTTTGAGGCGATGATAACCACCCAGGTTTTTCGCCTTTAAAAATAATTTAAAAAAACCTAAACTAGTTTTGACTCAACCCTCCCCCCGCCCCCTTAATAGGTGCAACTAAGCTAAACCCCCCGCCCCCCGTGCAGTAGACTGTAGAACTATTTGGGTCTAATTTGCTAGGTAGATTTGCATCTGTGTTAACAACAATTTTTGGTAATAAACTGCTTGGTACTAGTGACAACATATTAAATATTTTTTTACCACCATGTTTTTGGATAAATAAATATTTTATGATATTAAAAAAATCAGTACTTGAAATTTCTTGACTATCCACACACTTTTTGTTAAGTTTAACACCATTTTCAGAATCTACATAAAATTTCCAACAAAAACGACGTAAAATAATCGAGGAGTAGTAATGTTAAATATTAAAAGTTATCGCTGAAATCTAAGTTTGTAGTTATTTTACGGAAATTACATGGGTAGAAAGGTTTAAATCTCTCTTTCGTTATGTCACAGAAAAGCCAATGCAAACAGATTATTGTAAACTCTGATAATTTTACGGAAATTATGATTGCTTAGGATATAGGCACTTGTAAGGTAATAAGTAGCTGTGACATGGATCCTGGTGCATGCACAGTAGAGGCAGAGCTTTTGCGTGAATGACAGGATTTTTTTTATACAATAGAGAGACATTTTATTTGTACCAATGTATTAATTGTTTTAGCAGTATGATAACCGGGAACCTAAAACCGGTGTCTACCAGTCCCAAAAGTCTTTGAAATATCACTATTTGTTGTCTAAGGTCACCTATTTTTTCCTGCTTGAACTAGAATTTCCAATGCCCCACCGTTTATTTGACATTATACTAATCACCCGTTTAAAATGTGTGGTAACTCTAAAACTCTAATTCAAAGTTCAAATGTATTTAAAGATTCGGTTCAAGTTATCTAGTTCACTTGATATATCCGTTCATTTCATCAATATGTATAATAAATAGTAGAAATTCTGTAAATCCTAATCAACTACTTCTTAAACTATTACCTAGTAATCGAGCATTTCTTTTACCTTAGATTGGACAAACAAACTTTTGAAACAAGGATCCGGATCATTTGATCAGTTTCACAAACGTCCCAGTTCATACTTATTTAATGGCGTGTTTTCTGTGTTATAAAACAAATAATTTTTTAACTACATAGTCTAGCCAGTATGGTTCAAGATTTTTATATCTGTACATTTTTGTAAGATGTCAATATATATTTTGATTTGCTTGAAAATAAGGTCACCAAATTTATAATTTGAGGTCTCCTAAGAGACCCCAAAAGTCAAGAAATTAAATTTTAACGATCTGGTAGACAGCCTGTATAATTAATTTGAAATGGCTATTGTTAACCCATGAGCAAGAACATTGAAGAATAACTTAGTTATAATCAAACAACTAAGTCTGTAACTTATATTACAGTTTGTTTTTTGTTTTTGTTTCAGATTCTATTGGGCTCACCAAACAGTCAAACTTTTATTTTTTTACATTGTTTTCCGTTTCATATGGTTCATAGCTTCAACCGTCTACCCCATCTTAGTATAATCTTCTTTTGTTGTTTAAGTCTGCTCTATTTATACTTTTGTTTGTAAGTTTTATAAGTTAAGGATATTGTATAGATTTCTCTTTATTATTTGTTTTTAAATAAAGTGTTTTGTAAATTTAAAATATAATAAATTGTAAATTGGAAAAAAGTTAATTTCTAAACCCTTAGCCTATTTCATAAATAATCACTAAATTGGTGAGCTTTACCTTAACAGGGAGTACCCTAATCCTATCAAAATGGGGATCCGGGGAAATTTTCGACCTCCTCCGGAAAATTTTTAAAATATGGAAAGCAAATTTGGCTATTATATTTGCCAGTTTTTTTATCAGCTCATAAAAAGTTCCAGTTCTGACGCTGTTGATAATTTCACTCCTGTTATTAAAATACTAGACTACTCTTACTAGTTTATAAAATAAATGGTACCTAAAAAAGCACAAACTTTCTCACACAATTTCACGGTTTCACCTTCCAATATACTAAACTATATTTTATACAACTGTGAGACAAAGTTTTGTAACCTTTTGAAAAACCAACATCAAAATGCTTGTAAATTGCTCTGAATTGTATTCTATCTCTGAAAAAAAATCCTTTAGGTTATCAAACTCAAAATGCTTGAAATTAGTTTTAAAATAAAATTCAAAACTTTGTTTTATCTATACAATACAAATTTTTAGTGATAAAATTTGAAAAAAAAAAAAATATTTAACCTTAGAAATATTATGACCTGAAATCATTTTGTTACTCCCCATAGAATATTTGTGAGCTACTAGAAACAAAAACTAATTACCAGAACACTGATTTTACACACGAACATTGCAAAAAAACCATACAATCAACTGAACAAAGCAAACTCGTGCTACACCAAGATAGATGAATTTGAATTTGGTAGCAAACCGTCTGAAGGAACGGTCACTCTCTCATTCCTCTCTTCTATAAATTAATATAATGTTCATGCTTGAACTGTTTTGTAAAAAAAAATAAATGTGTATATGTAAAATAAAACGGTACATAATATTTAAAGAAACAAATTCTAGTGCTAAACCACTTCTATGTAATACTGACTTTCTAATAATTGTCTTACAAGAAAAACACATGACTAAAATTATTAATGTCAATTTTTTCCTTTCCCTGAGAGCTAGGGCACGTACCACTCTGCCCCCCCCCCCCTTCTCTCCCACACTATGGTCTTATTTTAATGTGTTACAACCCCTCGACCAATTACCATACTTGAGCTAGTTACACTTACATATAATTTCAAACTTGATGCAGGTACAATTTTTAAAATAATTCAATATTTAATGGTTGTTGTTTTAATAATTTTGGTTAGGAGCACTTGACGCCTATATCAAGAGCTGCCTCTGGTGATAGCTAAACAGTGATTGATATACTATAGTTTCAAAATGAAATTTCCCTACTATTATTTGTCTAATATAGCTATTATTATTGAAGCTAAGGCTAAATACATATAAATTGTACAAACTCACCATAAATTGTGAATTGACGTTGCCAGGGTGAAGCTGGAACGGCTGTAACTGATCTGTAAGCATGGGTAGAGGAATTCCGCTCATAGGTTGTGGAGGCATTGGCAAGGGGATGAGTGAATACCCTTGGTTCCCAGGCATCATCGGTGGTGGATGATTTAACAAGCTATTCATCGGTACAAAGCTTGGTGCATTCGGTCGGAAACCTTTACGATTCATCTGTGAAAAGATTCACAGTCATTTATAACAAAGAGGTTCTAAGAAAACAGGGCAACAACTTTCTAAATATACAGGAGGTATTTGCCGTACTTAAAGTGACTATTCTTCTCGTCAAGATAATTTAAGCGTTCGCAAGTCTGAAAACCTTTGGTTTTTTTAAAATCTACTATTTTATATTTTCTGTAGTTTGTATCTTTGGAAGTGAATCAAATGTTGTGAAGGCTTTTTTTGTCCAACTTTTACATAAAACATATTTGTATAACTTGAAAATGGTGGGGGTTTAAAAAATGAAACCTAACTTTACAGAAGATTTACTTGAGAACAAAATATTCTTTATTTAATTTTATCAAGTATTTTTTTTTTTCTTTAATTGAAAGAACAAACAAGTTATCAACAAACTGAAAAATAAATGATATTTGGAAATTTTTATTTGATTATAATTATCAAGAAAATGTGTTTGTCAATAGCCTGGTAAACTTTTGAAAAATTGTATGTAGCCTGGTGTTTTGATTGTCATTGAAAAAGGACTATTATATTGCGTCACAAGTCTGGAAAGTGGCCGTTACCCGTGCATATATTGTAACTAATGGTGCTTTTTACGCAAAACCCAAACTGTCAGTGTGTATCAACATTGCATAAACGCACCTGGAAGTTATCGGGGCAAAATTGTAACAGAACACCGTGGAAGGGACAATGCTCCTGCTACAGATGAAGTTGACCAGTAATTCAATTGTATTGTGTAGTCACGATTTTTGAAACAAACCGGGCTTATGATGCTCAGTACATTCTTAATTTATCGCCATGGTGAAGGCGAGTACAATTTTGGAAGGATACGTAGATAATACATGTTTGTGCGTATGAAATCACCTGCACTACTGGTAACTCACCAAATGAAACGTACATAAGGCTGACATTCGTCAATTTGTTCCTTGCTAAAATAAAAGTATAGAAGGTATACTCAAAAATGTATGTATTAAAATAAACATGTACCGTACATATTCTAGTTCGGATAAAATAGAACGTAACAAATTTAATAATCCATCATGCTTCGCGTCCTCAACGCGCAGGATTAGAGGGAGTTTACTGTATTTGTACTTACCAGACCTGGTGATGATCCTTCTTCTAGTTTCCTTCTAGTTCTAGAAATGTAAAGTTTTATTAACTCTTTTTCTCAACGAATGTCTCTCAGGCAACGTAAACTGAAAAATACAAGATAGCAGTTAATAACCGGATTAAAAAATACTAATATCACATCTATTCAGTATAAAATTAATTTACCAAACATCCATGTCTGTTAAACTATTTTACTGAGAACATTCAACAGCCTAAACATTCATTACATCCTAGCGCCCAAGTTAAGCCTTTTTAACACACATGTTAAATCAAAATATTTGTATTAATCCATGTCCTCACCTCACGTAATACAAAAACATATAATTATATAGACAAACTATCTAAGTAAACATCATTAAATTATTACTTCTTAAAACAAAATAACCACTGCTAAGGAGGGATTAACAACTACAAGATACACAAAAGGATCGTGTTTTAATACCACTAGCTCCTTGTCCGTGTACTGAAGTCAAGGCGGATCCAGAACATGCCGTCATTATGCAGGTAGAAATAATTAAAAAAAATATATGTCTGGATTTCAAGTAATCATTTATTTTTTTCATTGTGTGAGTTTTTCAAGCCGATGGCCGGGACATTGTTTTTTAGTATTATTAAATAATTGCCTTGTTTATAGTATAGTTATTGTGTGTACTGTTGATGTTTTTAGATTTTTACTATTTTTATGTAAATTAGTGGACAATATCTATATTCTAATAATATTGTGTCTCTTGATTAATAAAGAAATCAAATCATATCTTCACAGGAGACTTTAATGTTAATGCCGACAGCGATAAGGCACTACTGAACAACTCCATGCTCGAGCAAATCTGTATATTGCCCTTGGCGATTCCTGTCTCTTAAACAGTAGTGATGTGCTTGAACGAGTAAGTCGTTAATTTTGAGCGACTCATTGGCTTGACTTGAAAAAGAGCGTAAGTTGCTTCGCTGCAATGTATGAATGCAATTAAACTCTTAAAAGAGTAATTTCTCTTGCTTAGTTTGACACGAGGGTAAACTACTGAGATGATTTAGAGTTTATATTGCAAAATTGTTTTACTCTTAAATTCGCAATGACTGAAGTGAATAATAAACTTAAGCTTTT
>JAGFPH010004869.1:53950-86517 GCA_018207615.1 Philaenus spumarius | reverse complement strand
CGAGCCGGGGTTGGGACGCGGAGCGTCCAGGGGCAGAGCCCCTAGTCTATATATTAAAAGAATTTATGAAAACTTGTGGCAGTCAGTACGGCCATTCTATCCGGCCGATTTCCTTATTTTTTTTTAAATTGCAGGTAATTATTCACAGATATGTCATCAAGCATTACAAATCATGTATCTTTCGCCTTACAAACGTTATAATCAAATGCAAATTTCTACTGTGTATTCCTTATGGGGGTTTTTTTTGTGCTTTGTCCACTTTGCGTTCGTATACCGTACATCCGATTGCTTTGAAATTTTGCATAGTAACACAGGTTAACCCTAGGAAGGTTTTAGGCCATTTACCGAAGTCCTACGACATTAGGGCTACGCCCCAGTGGCCCTCAAAGTTTCAATGTTAATCTTAAGGAAGAAAGATTTCTATTGATTTTATCAGGGGCACAAAAACAGCTGTTCGTATGAGAAGCTTAAAACAGCTGATTTTGAACAACAACTGATTTGGATCAAAAACTGAATATAATTTTAGGTTAGGCCTACAATGAACTAAAACACCAATTATTATAAATAAAACATAACATACGTTCTATTGATTTTATCAGGGGCACAAAAACAGCTGTTCGTATAAAAAACTTAGCAACATATCATGTTTGTTTACTTTCATTACCATAGCAACATTACTTAGAAAATTTGAAGAATATTACCTTTTTGAGGTTACATTGACAAACTAAAAACAAACACAAACAAAAATCAACGAAAAATGCTAACTAACCAAAACACCAATTGGGCTAATTATTAGAATCAAGTTTTATTATAATTCTTCACAACTACCAGTTTTTTTAGATTAGGTAAAATTTTTCAACTGCGAGCGAAGCGAAGCAGCCATTTGAGGCCGAAGGCCGAGGCGGGGTTGGGACGTGGAGCGTCCAGGGGCAGAGCCCCTAGTATAATTATTATATGTTAGCGAATTTAAATAGGAAAAATGAGATAATGCAGTGACCCTTATGGAAAGACCTAAGGTCGTGAGTAGTAAATGAGCACCGATCATGGCCTCCAGAACACGTTTTGGTGTGTCATTTAGAAATTATATATGTGTTCGCACTCTAACGGCCGTATTTTAAGTCAGATTTGTTACTGTACACACGTTGGTTGTCTATGTTGCTCGGACTAGTTCGTTGGCCAAAAAATCCAACAACCGGAAGCACGTTTTTTGACAGGAAGTAACTATGTTTTTAGATTTTTTGTACGAGGATGAAACTTTTTAAGAGTTTTATCTAAACAAATAAATGTACGATATAATTCTGCACATTAATTTTATAAACAACCTTATAGCTCGTTTGATTCTCCCAAAATCGATCACAACGTAAAATACTATAAAAGTACCAAGTAGCCTACACGTGGGTTATTTTACCTAGATAAAATTCCTACATGATCCGAGGCCGACTGCCAATTTTGTCCACTGCGAGTGAAGCGAAGCAATCAATAATCCGAGGCCGCAAGGATCGGAGTTCAAACTCACTAATATATTTCGCACACATAGGCAGCTATTCAGCAACAATTTCCCAAATAGTTGGTTGAATCCCCAAAACCATATAAACTTAATTTTGAAAATTCGCTCAACTCAAGTCAGCGGTTCAGCTGCGTGGTCGAATAAAATTTTAATTTGCAGTAAGTGTATTATTTGTTCTGATTTTTTCTATAAAATATCAATTACGATAAGAAAACTAGTGTTCGTTATAACTTTTTAATAATAAATTATTGCCAAGAACCTGTTTGTTCCAACCTATTTTTTGTGTTTTTCGAACTCGAACCAAAGTCCCGTTATATCAAACCAACAAAAGTATAGTGTAGTATTACTTAAGCAACGTACTATTTGTTTAGGTAGATTTCTAAGAAGTATTTATTGCAGTCATTACTATGGTGAGACTTTTGAAAAGTATTTATACAACTTTCTTTGACATGATAACTTCCTTAATTTTGCACAAATTACTTCCAGTCTGATACATATAATTTTGACTTTTGAGGTGTAGAAAATCTCGATCAAGGGCAAATTCGAAACAAAAGGTTACAAATAGAAGATAGATTTTTATGAAAAACTAAAACATCCACTATAACTCTTTTAATATGAAGAATATTACATCCATTTTAAGTTGTAATTACTTCTGAGAGTAGTAAACCATCAAAGATTTTTGATGCCAAGCATTAGCTCAAAGGGTAGAAGAAATAGGGATTGAAGAAAAAACAACATAAAACTTCCTTAGCAGGCAAAGTATCAAATCCATTAAAAGTTATCTTATACCTTTTAATATTATCTAAAAGACTTCTGTACAAATTCATTTTTGAACCAACCCTTTGACCAAAATGAGGTTGCGGAAGAAAAAATGTGTTACTATATTAGCAGACACAATATAAAAACCGTACAAAATTATATTTCCAAAATCTTTTGTCTGGAACTTTTTTTGATAACTGTACTCTTAGTGTAAAATAAAAGATTGAGATAAACAAATTCATTATCCTTTAACAGGAATAGTATCAAATTCGTTCAAAGATATTGTAAACCTAAATATTATCTAAAACCTTCCCTTACTGCAACGGAATCATATCCGTATGAGGTCAAAGAAGAAACAATTCATTATGCTATTCCCTTAGACACAATAACGAGTCCATTAAAAATTGTTGTAAATCTTTTTATATTACTAAAATCTTTTGTTGGCTATTAAAAAAAAAACTGCATTCTTTAGCGCAAGAGGCAAATAAATTCATAGGAAGAAAATAGCATTTTATGTGAGAATTGTTGATTATACCTTCATTGTTTTCGACGGTTCATTACTTGAGGTGGAGAGGTTGAAAACTTACACTAATAAGGTCAATCCAAGAAACCAATTTAAAATAGAAACCCAATTAAATATTAATCTGAATTTTCTTGATTTAACTATAGCCAAATTAATTGATAAGCTGAACTACAAGATAGACAGAAATTCGTATATAAACAAAATAAAAACAAACAGACCCCATCTACGTAAGAACAAAGAAATTAATAAATTTGTCTCAGTACAATATTCTAGCACTGTTCCTACAATGTAAAAAAATTAATTTTCCAAACAAATATTAATGTCAAGTTTTGTACCATCAACAATGTTGAAAAAGTATTGCGACATAAACAATTGAAACAGACAGATAGGAAGTCAGGTGTGTGTAGAATAAACTGTAACGATTGATTGTGACTGATTTTATATTGGACAGACAGGCAGAGTGTTTAAAGAATATACGTAAGGTGAAGTCAAATTATGCACAGCTAGACCATAACCATACCTAGGCCTACACAAATTTCGACTCCAATTTGACACCGGTATATTTTACACGAAGGGGAGATTAATGAACATTATTGAAGAATTCAACGTTTACAAACAATTCAGAAACAACCCACACAATATATTAAATGTGCTGTCATTTCAGTTCAACGACCTATACTGTACAGTACACAGCCCTCAATTATCGAAATAGAACCTGTCAATAACTACGGTACAATGTAGGCTGTTTAGTTTATCATAGATGGTGAACACCAACCAACTACAATCGTCTAACGCTAAATGTTATATGTTGTGTATTTTTTGTGTTTAATGTGTTTGTATTTTTACGTGTATATGACGACCTCATAAACTTTATACATACTTGAAGATGAGATTATGATCTCGAAACGCATTGTAAATAGGATAAACATAGCGAGGTCAAATGACAGACTAAATAACAAGTGAAATACTTGCAGATCTTATTTCATCAAATAAAAAATTTTGTTTAATGTTTAAGCTATGCGAGTAAAGGGGAACTTTGAAATCTAACTCTGTGCCTATGGGCCGAAATAAAAGGATTTTTATAAGTGCAGGCAAACTTATTTGATAATCTGTCCATTTTACGATCTTAATATTTTTTCAAAAGAGGTTGTACAAATTTTCATTAAAAGTGTGAGAAAATTATAAATTACATTCTTGGGTTGTGTGGTATGATTTTGTTTGGGAGCAGTAATTTCCTTTCACTGGTCTGGGGGTGAATTATTTATTGCCATCCTGGTATTGAGATTGGATAATTTGGTGTATTGGGTACATGATGTGTTATTGTTGTTATTATTATCAATTTAGTAAACCTCTTTGCTCTGGTTTATTTGAAAACAAACTAGTAGAAAACATGCACAAAATAAACAAGTAGCTCTTAGAACATATACATAGTAGTGCTTCATACTTACATTTTTTAGTCAGGCTCTTTCTTCAATAAATAAAGAATATCAGCCAGTGGATACGATTTGCAGCTGGCTGAAAGACAGGAAGCTATAGGTCCCTTTTAAGACAAAGGTCACACCTGTGCATGACAAAGGTGCATAGGAGGAGAATTAGGGAAGTTGAAATAACCATAAACGATGTCAGCATCAAAACGAAGAAGAGCCTCAAATACAATGCTTGTGAAATATGTTAACTTAAGAGCAGAGAAGGTTACACAATCTATTGAGAGTATAGTGTGGAATATGAGGGGACTTAGGGGAAGCAAATAATGTGTCGAAATAAGTGAGCCATGTTCGGATGTACTTAATGCCTCTCTGATCTGGTGTATGAGTGAAAGATGTGTGAATGAATGGGAGTATAAGGGTTTGAAAATATATGTATTACATTTTTGAAGGAATTGTAATTTTTTTTCTTTACGGATTTGATTTTGTAATTATTATTATATGTTAATTAAGTGTGATATTAACAAATAATTGTTTGAGAGAGTTGTAAAATTTCTTGTTTTAAATTTGATGTTATAATTTTTTTGTATTTTGGTTTATGTTTTTTAATAATATTGTTAATAATGTAAGTAATGTTTTGTAATTTTTATGAAGTTCTGTAAAATTGTGTAATGTGTTAGATAGAAGAGAGGACTCTGTAGCCCTAATCTCGCCCAAAATAAAGGCATTCATTCACTGGTTAAGGAAAAAACCATTTGACTAAATTGAAGAAGAGAATGGCATTAAGTGCAAATATGTTTATAAAACTTTAACCACTAAAGTAGCATGTATACTTGCGGGCCTCCAATTGACCTCTGGGTTAGTGAAATAGTAACGACTTACGGATATAAATGGACAGGCTGAAGTAAGACCAGACATTAAACTATTGAAATGTGACTGGGGAGATGGATCAAATGGTTAATTCCAGACATCGATAAAAAGATACCATGCAGAAGTAAACTACTAACACTGTCAGGAACATGGAAATTTTGGTGACTATATATTCTGGCTTAAAATCAAGGAAAAGTTGCCATGTGTATACTGTCAGGGGACTTGAGATACAGCGGAGCATAGGCCTACATTGTAAGAGATGGAGGAAAGTAAGAGAGAAACCTTGGAAAAAGAATATCACAACCCTTTGCATTTGGTTGTGATATTTTCATTAATTCCTTGGAGCTCAGAATGCCACACATAGTGGCCCTTACCATTTTTTCAATCAGGTTGGTAATTATGGTGCCATTTTTATTAATAAAGGTCGTGTGTCCTACCTGTAGTGGACCTGTGTTTTGTTCTATACTTCTGCCTTATAAATATTATATATGTTTAATTCGTCTTTAAATTGCCGATAAGTAATTCACTTTGGGAAATTGTTGGACTATCTCAAGACAACAACATATCCGTCATTTTCTACACTTTTCAAGTTATTATAGCATTTATTCATAGTGTCTGTAATAATCGTTTATAATTGCTTATGTTTAACGTAAATTAAGCTATTGACAATGCACATGTTTCGAATGTGTTGATGAAAAAAGGTTTTGTATTATAAATCGCTTAAAAATACTTAGTTTTTATAAATACTTACAATTTATAACACCTTTTCTAAATGCAGTAAAATAATTATTTAATTAAAATATTTAAATATAAAGCTATTATTTTTATCAATAAACATATTCATGATTAAAAACAAAGGAATAAATTTGCAAAAATTACAGTAAAGATCTTAGTTTTGGAGTAAAAAGGTAAACCAAGTGCCATTTCATTCCGAGCGCTACACGTAAATAAGGTCACTGCGAATGCCGATCTGAAGTGGGAAAACAGGAAAGCCACTATGCATGTATCTCCAGAGCTTCAGGCATTATTTATAAGAGAGTCACAATTTATCTGAGCTGTCAGTCTTGTCGTTAAGGGCCACACGAATGGCCTTTCGAGCACAAACGGTTAATAAATTGATACAAAAAAGAAAAGTAAGTAGGAAGATTCTAGAACTACGTGAAAACGAATGGGATCTTAAAGGAGGTATAAATTAGAGTAATAGAAGAACAGTAAATATGACAAAACAGAAGTGCATAAGGAAGGAAGACAACCAGGTGCCATCCTGAAGTAATGTTCGACACAGGCCTAGGATAGAGCTGTAAAACATCCTTGTATTTAGAGGGTAATCCATTCAGCATCACATATTATTATTTCTGAAGGCCATTTTTTTGTCGGTACGCCATAACTTCCTCAATACATCATCAAATTACATGAATGAGGCATCATTTTAAAGCTTTCCTTAACCGCTACAAAGGAAAAATATACAAAATACAATTATAAGAAAAAATAGAAAAAGAAAAAAAAGTCTGAAAGTAACAGTGATGTAAGATCAAGAAGTTGTAGGAATATTTTCCTGGCGTTGGCAACACTGATGATAACAATACCCAGCTGGAGAGCTGCCGTTACGCCACTACATTGCTATTTTTAATTAATTGTAAGCGTGGTTATAAACAGCATTGTGGATACACCTATTTGTTGTTGTTTACCTTCTGCAAGTTGGTAACGCACTATACGACTATACGATACTAAATATACGGTGTGTACTTTAATTATGTGGGGTTTAAGTAAGTTAGAATGCGAATGCTTCTCACGGGTCAGCTAGTACTACTGGTTCTGAAGCTGTATTCAAATTTATACGGCCGGGAGTCCCACATCTCTTGTAACAGATACATCTTTCAATAGTACCACTCCTTTGATACTTGTCCCAATCTTGAGACCAACTTTGCAGGTGTTTTGAAAAAACAATTAACAGGAAAATACATAACTAAGTACCACAAAATTAAAAAAACTAATTTAACAAAATTAAATTAAGTAAATTGAAAAAAAATAATTTAAAACCACAAACTGATTTTTCAAGTTTTTGTTATAAAAACCATACTCTTTCAGTTTATATTTATTAATAGTACAATAATTTATTAATCATAATAAATACAAATTTAATACATATATTTTTATTTTTACAATTAACAATTCACCACACTGCATCGTGTTCATCTCTATTCATATTTACAAAACGTGTGAAATTTAAAAAAAGTAACTTCCTTTTTGCTCCAAAGTTTGATGAACTGAAAATAAGTAAATACTAATTAAAAAAATAAATACTTAGAATGGACGGTGATTAGCGGTCAGGAACCATATTGAAACTTTATCCAGTCTTTGAAAGAGCGAATGTAGTATTAATGTACACAATGTTCTGTATTACAGGCCTCTACAGTATTACCAACAATTAAAACAACTTAAAACTAAACCAAGCAAACGCCTTTAAAGACTCAGAATCAGTCGTTCATTATTTACCATAAAGTAATACTATACTATACTATTACCAAACTTTGCACTTCTTGATCGGGTTCATTTTTGTACCGGACGGGCATTTAAAGTCTTTTGCAAACGATTCTTGATTTGAAAACGGACCGATCACACGGAACTCTCCGGGCGAGTGAAAACCTGTGACGATTCTGAGTTTTAAAGCTTCTGGACGGTACTTGGCACACCATGTGTTGGCAGCACTGATCCAGAACATTTGCTGGGGTGTGTATTTCTGTAGTCCAGGTAACCTGGGTTCTGCCTGATGCTTCTGTGCCCATTGGTTGTATGCTCTATAAGCTTGTTTGATTCCTCCGTTGTCTGCAATGTTTTCTCCTTGTGTATTTATACCATTTAACTGAAATAAATCAAAAACTTTTTAAATGCTGGCATGTAAACCATTAATTTATCGTTCTAACAGACTTAATTGCAATTCAATAACTCAGTAATTTGAGGTTAATGGCTATATTTGACCATAAAACACACTTTTAGCTTAAACACTTTTTTAAATGTTTTATTTATTCCATTAAACAAGTAGGCCTGCATTTTACCTTGTAAAAGGACACAAAAACTTTGTTGGGGTATTTTGTGTGGGGTATTTTGTTAAAACACTAAGTTTTCTACCTAAAACTCTATAACTCTCTATAAAGATAAAATAAAACCTGAACACAAAATCTCACAATAAATACGTTTACTATCCTCAAACGCGTTTCAACGACAATATCGCCATCCTCAGTTATGCACGGGCTACAGTAACCAAACTACAACTGTTATTTAATTTTACTCTCTATAAACATTAACCTTCAAGTCCTACAAACAAATTGGTCTTTCCTTTTTGTAAAGCAATTGAAAGGATTTTAGATTTGATCCAAAAAGACCATCAATTAAGTATTTGTGAAATTTCTGATGTAATAGTTGAAAAGATTGTTTGGCAGATCTTGCATGCACATTACAACATGATGAAAGTGTGTAAAAAAATGGTGCCCAAAAATTTCACACCTGAATGAAAACATTATTTTGTGCCGACACTTTCAAAATCATTAAAAAGGATCTTAAACTCTTGGAAAATTGATAACATGCTATCAATTGTGGTTTTTTAGTAGGCCTACGATCCGGCAACTAAGCACTAATCTGTGCATTGTAAGAGTTACAGTTCACCAAAACAGAAGAAAGCTCGATCCGTGAGGTTGTGTATATAAATTTTTTCCCTGAAGGTCAAACTTTTAATCACCAATACAACTTCAGGTCCTAACTAAACTACTCTCTGTAAAGGATTAATGAGAAAGTGAACTGAGTTGTAGAAAAAGTTAATGATTCTTCATCAGAACAATGCCTCGGCCCATATTGCATTGTATGTCAAGACGTTTTAGGACCCAATCAGGTTGTCCACCCGACCTTGTATTGTGTCACTTTTTAAGTTCCCCAAGGTAAAATCAATACTGAAAGGAACGAGATTTGAAACAGTTCTACTGAAAAAGCGACGGAGCAGACTATAAACATCCTTTCTCGAAATGACTTCTAACGGTGCTTTTATCAATGGAAAATTCTCATGGAGCTATGTAGGGGATCATATAGGGCAATATATTCAAGAGGTTTGTGTTAAAGTTGTGAATTAATAAAAATACTAAATTTTGTAGTACTAATCCGGTTATGATTTTTGCGACAACACATATTTTCATGATATTTTTTACAGTAGGACCTTGATTTGCCAAGCCTCGGTTAACCGAGGTACAGTATTAATGGATGGATAAACAATGGTCACATGATCTTGGAAGTAATAAACGAAGAAGCAAGCCACGTGAAGATGAAAATCACATCGTGTCTGAAAAGATATCTCACTCAGATGGACTTCAAGCGATTGAGAAGATGCTGAGCTACATGGAACAACAGCCTCAAGATACTGCAACTGACCTTCTGCTACTGTGTCATTGATGGGAAATTGCAGCAACTATCAGAAAGAGCATCATCAATAAGAAAAATTTGAAGGGCTACTTTTCCTTACAAACTTAACTACAGTCCAATATGTAAGTTTTCTTTGATACAATAATAGTTTTGTATTACTGTTCACTGTTTAGTTTAAGTTAATATACAAGATTACATCATTTTGTATTATTTTTCCATATTTGTTTGTACAGTTCTGTCTTTGTATCCATTATAACGTACTGTTTGTACTTTACCTTTTTTCACCTCAGTTATCCCTAAACTCCTCGTGATGTTAGGCTGTAATGAACAGCGTGCCGAGTTTTGTAGAGCCCTTTTTTACAAAGAGTCTGTATTATCCAAGTTTTTGGCTAACCGAGGATCTCGGTTTATCAAGATTCAACTGTATTTTAGACGTATCGGTTAAAAATTAAAAAGCTCTGGATACGTTTTTTACGCCTTTGGGAGCTTTATTTCTAGTCAGAATGGTTAAAATTACAAACAATTATTAAATACTACATTGCTTTTGTCAATAATGTTTCTTAAGTTCTTGATTTAATTCTACTAAAAATGTGTTGTAAAATGTTGGAGCTATATGACTTTGACACACGGAAAAACAAATGTGACAAAACTGTAATATCGAACCATACACTACAAAAAATTGTAAAACTAAAAGTAAATTAATTATAAGACTTTACCTTCAAACCTAGATCTTCGACCGTATAGTTTCCATATTGCTCTATTATACAAGAAGCCTTCTTTAAATATTTAGTCTTTGTTTCTGGCGCCCACCAGTCCACTAAGTTGCCTTCACTGTCAAATTGTCGACCCTGGAAAAGAAATGATTACATGAACAATTATCTAAAACAACTGTAAGCCTGCATCATAATCAGTTCTCAATATATTGAAACAATCTTTATAGTATTTTAGAAAGAAAACAAGAACTAATTTGAAGTATTTAATAATGTGATACTCCTGAAAGTTTTATAACAGTTTGGTAATGCTTTTTAGCAGATTGTAAGAGACAGTACATCAATGAATTACAATACATTATTCTCTTGTAGTTGCTATAGGTGTATGAAGTGGCCAGAACATCCTGAATCGATTAACAGATGTGACTCTAAAATAGTTTTTTAAATCTCCTTTTAAGTATACTAATTTCTGATATTTCATTATATGTACTCTTTTGAAAGTTTGTTCATGAAAATTACTCTAGCTGCAGAGCCGATTTACTTAAAGTGAATCAATGCTTGAGTTCTCAGAAATCATATATATTTTGTGTGTTTGTGTACGTAGCCTACAGTAAGTCGGAACTCAGACGCTTGAATCATTCACCTGTGAATCAAGGCTAGTTTGGAACTGCTTCAAAGTAGTGAATGGAATGGCTACACACAATGATACCATTCCTCTTAAATTGATGCCTGGCCATGTATGTATAAAGGGTATTGAGGCGGCGGAACACCTTGCTAGAGTTGGAGCCAAAAAGCCCTTCATTGGCTCAGATCTATGGGAGGTCCAAAAGCCACCTAAGAAATGTTGTTTGGATCTGGATAGAGAAAAGTTTGTCTTCACACTGGAACAATGCTCATGGGCTTAGGCAGGCTAAAATGTTCATCTGCCTCTATAAGTCGAAAGATCAAAAGCTTCTTGGCCAGAAACAATCTTACATGGATTGTAGGAATCCTTACTGGTCACTGTAACACCTCAAGAAAATGGGGCTTGTTTCGGAAGATTCCTGTCAATTTTGCTATCTTGGGATTAATCGGCTAAACACCTGCTGCGAGAGTGCAAGGCTCTCACGACTTGGAGATTCATGGTACTCGGAAGTGTTTTTGGTATCCCGAAAGAGGCCCGTGGTGTTGATCCCAAGACCATAATTGGTTTCATAAGAGGCCTGGGAGGTATCTGGGATGATTATTGTGGTGGGAAGGCCTTAGACCCCTCTATCCCTTAAAAAAATAGTTGGAACTCTCTACTCTACAAAACCCGGACTGGTTTAGAAAAAACTTATGCTGAATATGAAAACGCAATATAAGTACGTATTATGTTTGTAAGCATTAAAAATAAAAGACAAGACCGTACTGTCTACTTAACAAGGCGATGTGGCTTCTCTAGCTACATTTCAGTTGCAAACTGTCCCCCGATTACATAAGGTGCACAACACTCTTGCTTGTGTTCGTCTGCTTTGTTATCACTAAGTGATTTTTACAAGGTTTACTAAGTGTAAGCATTGCATAGAATAGATAAAGGTGAACCATTGAAGAAGATTGCTGCTGAGTTCACTGTAGGGACTTTGACTGTCTCTGATTAGAATAAAATAGGATCAATATTGAGAACTTTTGTTTCAAAATGATTTCAAAGGACAGGAGCAAACTACACTAACCAGTTTTTTAACTAACCAAGCTTTTTATGGTGAAGCGAATGTGTGATCATTTAGTTCGCAAGCATAAAAAATTGAGATATTATTTCAGACTTACAACCTTTTTCTTCACCAAGTAGACTTTATATACTTTTGTTACAATATAAACTATATTCTGTTGAGTAAATGTGTTTCTAATATTATCTGAATTTCAGTATTGTACATAAAGGAAATTTTCTGCAAGTTTGTGTTTTATTTTATCGTTTTTTCACATTCTCTGGTTAACCCAGAGCGGTTCTGGTCCTAGTTGATACGAAGTTCTACCGTACTGACTTCTGAGATTTCATTAAACTCTTTGGGAATTTTGAGCAGACTACCATGGCCTGAAGATGCCTAATAATGAAACACAAAGAGTGAGAAAATAAAACTACTAAGGCTCTGCTGCATCTCTGTTAAACTGAAGCTTCTCTCCATTAGTGTACACAATTATTTATTGTTGTCATATAAATCACAAACAAATAACTAAGTTTCATTAAAACCTGTCTATTACCTTGATTTGTAACTATGTAAAACATTTTTGTTAGCGGGTTTCCAGCCACATCAACTTTAACAATTAACTTGAAATATGGTACAAACTATGTTGTCAATAAATGTTTCTGGAGATACATGTAGGATGACAGAGGCAACATGGTAGGTGAGTGTTGGAATAAAGGTGTTGTATAAGCATTACAACATAAACATTTGCTTGTATATTTAAATAAAAGTGATTAGATAGGCTATGTCCCAACACGTCTATAATGTTCATAATTTTTAGTTTGTATTCAAAAATTATTTTAAACTTTTAAACTGATCCATTTTGTTTTGAAGACAAAATGGGCACAGATGTTTTTCTTTGACCAACATTGTCCATTTTAAACGAAAAGTTACTCTCACTGTAATCAAATCTCAAAGAAATGGCATGATAAAAAAAACATTCACCAAGTCTTTAAAATGATCTAAAGATGATACTATTTACTTCTGATGAAAACTTCACAGCAATTTATGCTTTTTGATTTGACAATATTCTTAGAGGTAACTTGAAAGAATACGTTTTTAAAATGTAATTCTTTTGAAAATACCTCCTTGGGTCCCTAATCTGAATTGGTCTCTCCATTTCAGTGTTAGAGAATAATAGATCCCGCTAAGCTATAATAGAATGTAGTTCATTTATGCTACTTACTTGGTCGTCAAATCCATGAGTGATTTCATGTCCTATCACAAAACCTATAGCTCCATAGTTCATGTACTTGGGTCTGTCATTAGAGAAGAATGTACCTTGCAGGATGCCAGCAGGGAATTCTATTCACACAAAGACAATACAAATAATTCATAGTTAAAACTGCTTATTATAATATTAATGAATACACACAGTTTTTACTCATTCGAAATACATTCTTAAACTGCTACTTACTGGAAAAAATGCCAACTTCATAATTGCAATAATTGCAATTATGAAGTTGGCAATTAATTGATACTTAATGTTAATACAAATAGCTGATTTTGAAAACATACAACAATAGCGTTGCTTTATACTTTAATCAAATTTATATAAGCAAATATATATAATGCTAAAATAGGACTTTGAAACTTTATAAATTCATACAGTGTATATGCTCACAGAACTGTTTGGTGTCATTTTCTAGCATAGTGCAAAGTACCTAATTGTACCACTGTATGCAATAGAGACAATTGTAACATATGACCACTTTTATTGGCCCTGAGTATGCTTTCTGAGTATTTTGGTTTGAAGTCTGAGATAATTATAGTCAGAATTTTTGTACCAAGTACTGCAAAGATCTGCCCAGCAGTGACATAATTTAATTTTAATTTTTTAATTTTTGAAGCCTGGTGATCCATAAACCGAAGAAATCCTATGGTTCTCCCAGTGTATTCTGCTGATGTCATAGAACAAGTACGACAAAGCTTTGTTGACAGTCAACCCGGCGAGCTGGGCATTCCACTTGCGCCTGATTAGAATGTGTAGAGAAAACGTTTGCTTCTCAAATGGTTCAGACTAACAAACAACAGACAAACAAATGGAGCAAGAACTAAAAGACACTGACAGGTTTGCTGGTAAGTAGTGCAAAAAATTTTTCAATTGGATCATAAATATCTTCAGTGATTACTGACTTTTTATTACAAATGTGGTAAAGTCGGACAATCCTTATAACATGTTTATGGCAAAAGTTAAAGTTTTTTTGGACATAAACAAGAGTAAGATTTACAGTCTTTTATACAAGAGAAAACCATCACTGAAATAATGTATCTAGATATTCTCGAAATCTTTTTAATGTCCCAGATTGATGGGGGACCACCAAGAACCTCGTCCACACCTCCAGTAAGATGGTACATTGTTGTACTACTTAACCAGGTCCGAGACTTATTCAAAAACCG
The DNA here is from genome assembly GCA_018207615.1 of Philaenus spumarius. NCBI lineage: Eukaryota > Metazoa > Arthropoda > Insecta > Hemiptera > Aphrophoridae > Philaenus > Philaenus spumarius. The sequence continues at coordinate 72,217 of JAGFPH010004869.1, read as the reverse complement.
CTTTCCATGTACATGGGTAATTCGAGGTGGGCTGATTGTATGGCCACATTGTTCACTGAATCTGACATTTCTCGATCTTTTATTGGTACATCAGAAAAAGTATAATAAACCATCCTCATAGGCTTCTTTCGCTGAGTTTAGAGCAAGAATCTACACATTAAGAAGTTATGCTTAATTTGATGTTGCATGTTTTAGAGGAAATTCATTTCAGATGGGATGTATGAAAAATCACCAGTGGAAGTTATACTGGACTTTGACATATAAGATAAAAAAATTATTATGTATTTTGTAAAAAAATGGCACAAACACCAGTTCTGTAAGTAGTCTGAATTATTAATTTATATGAATTTACAAAGTTGTTTCTAAGCACTCTGTACTGGTGTTTAATCAATGCCATAACTTGAATGTACAAATGAATTGAGGCCATTTCCGGAAGAAGGGCACATAGATGAAAAATATGTTTTGAGTAAAATCATTTTAAAGATTTTACTGCTGTATTGTTAAGGATAATTATACACATACAACCCTTTCTAAATATTTGAAACTATCATCTTATTATAAATTAAAATTAGCTTGCTTATAGTGTTTAAGAATTTGGTTATATGTGACAATATAATTTATATTGTTGTTTGTTATGTGCCCTTTTTCCGACAATCATGTCTAGACCACAAGGGATATACAAATTAAATCACCTGGAATTAATTTTTATTTTAAAAATAAAACAACTCATTTTATTTTTAATTTATTAAATTATGAAGAATATTTATAATGTGTTTATCATTTTATAAGGTCAAATTTTACTGTTCATCTATGTGCCCTTCTTCCGGAAATGGCCTCTTGTTTTCAAATCAGCTGTGCATAGAGTAATAAGAACTTCCATAGAATAATCAGTTTTCAAGATAAGGCTTTGAAACTTAGCAAATTTACTAAAAACAACATGGCGGATCGTTTAAAACAATGATCGGAAAAAGGGCACATAGGCCTATGTGCCCTTCTTCCGGAAATGGCCTCAATTCAAGTATAAAATTAATAGTATTATATTGTCCATAAAATTAGTTTAGCAATATAATATCAAATAACATTTTTTTGTAATATTATGTTAATAAAATTGAAATTGTGAATAACAGATCTGTGTGATCTGTCTAAAATTGTGACATTATTAGAATATAAGAGTTATGTTTATAATTTTATTTTAATTATTATTATACCGTAGTTTTATATTATTATATTTACTATTCCAATTGAAGACCATTTGCCTTATATACTATCACTTATTTTGTTTTAACGATATATACATTTCTTGCCATGGGTGCCCATACCCCCCCCCCACTCTAGCTCCCAGTTGGCGTGCAGAACAAGCAATGCATTGTGTATTGAAAGTACTCCTAACAAGGGGGTTGGCGTGCGAAGCACAAAATGCACTGTGCGTCGGCCGCTTCTCATAGTGTTCAGTGTCAAGCTCACATGTGCGTCCTTAGTAGTGAACGTGTTACGCCCTCACCCCAGTATACCCCTCGCCCAGAAAATATCATATGGGGCCCATGTTTCTTGCGCATTTGTAAATATTTTCTGAAACATGTTTTATTAATTATTTTCGTATTAAATTTTAATTTATGTATAATTTTTATTGGATTATTTTATATTTAATCAAGTTAAATAAAACAGTTACGAAGCACTGATATGTATAGTTTTCCAGTGAGCATGCAAATTTATGTTACCTAGGTAAAATACATAAAATAAATTAATGAAATAGTTTCACCCAATTAGAACATTACTTAATTTTGGTATTTTTTTTTTTTTTTATTGTTACAAGATTAGTTTTATATGAAATCTTACGAATTGAGTTTTCAATAGAACTGTAGAAAGCATTGACCACTGCAGGCCGGCCGTGAGAAATCCAATCAGACTTGTTTACAGGTTGACGTAAACGACTGAAACTCCAGTTTGTTCCGAATTTTGTCAGATTTAGCAGCGAAATCAAGTAATCTTCTGACGTTACCGTTACCTGAAAAAGTGATAAGATGAAAATTAATATTACTAACCAGAGAATTCCTTTATAATCTGATTGTATTCAGTTCATGAGGAAGCAAAAGAATTGTTTTCTTGATACTCCTTACTAATTGTTATCCTATACTAATTAACGGTAAATGAAGATATATTGCTTTGATAAATTGGTGTTATTATTAGGTTTTGGAACCGCCTCTGTGAAGTGATTGAAAAAGTTAAAACAACATTGTTTAAAACCTTTTTTGGGTGCATTTTATGTTTTACACTGGCTAAACTATCAAAGATTAAAAAAAAGTAAGCGATAGAAATGTTAGTTGTTAAAGTATCTACAGAAATGTTTACGAGAGCATGCTTATTAATTTGACTATTGAAGTTTTCTTACATTTACCATTTAAACTTTATATTTTAAGGTATTAAATACATGAAAAATGTAAAGGTTTTACTTCATAAGATGGTTAAAGTGGTAAATATACATTTAAAACAACATACAGAACAAATTTTGATAGTAACAAACTTACAAAAATGTCTAATGCACTCAGTTTTTGTTTTCAAAGCGCCATCAACTATTTTTATAATACATTTAACGAGCCCCAATAGCACGGTTGTTATTTGATAAGTTATGTTATTAAATTTACCACAAACTTGATAGAAACTTGAAAAAAACTAAAATTTGGGGCCAGACAAACATGTTTTTAAAAATATTTTAATTCCGAATAATAAGGTAATTTATTATTATAATATTTAACTGTGACTTGGTACCACAAAATCCATCTTCTTTTATTTATACTATGTTGAAAAATTTAGGAAATAGGGGGAGAAACAGATGGAAATATTTTTTACAAACTTTTAAAAAAGTTGAAATAATATAGAATATACTGCATTTAACTTATAAATGAACTAATATTTAAATAACAAAATTATTTGTCCATATTTTGTTAAATTAAGTAAGGTACCGGTAACTATTAACTTGTGGTTCCCACATATTGGATTATTTATGTTTTTCAGGATTTATATAATTATTATTACTTTTAAAAACTACTAATACTACAGAGTTTGTGTATTCTTGGTTATATTATCTAAATATTTATGTTTAATGTGTAGAATACATCATCCAATATGAGTGACTGGCCAAAGCAGACTACCAGACTTCGGTAAAATTTTGAAACTTTATAAAATAAATACCATGCCTAAAAGTGCCACCTGATCCCAAGCAAGCCCACGCCAAGTCACAGCGTACGCATGCTCCACATCTTAAAATCTGTGGTCAGTTTGTACTTACATCAGCATAAAATGCCTCCAGTTTGTTATTGTCCAATAGTTCATCAGGGTAAGCGATGTGAGCGGCCATCCCTTTAGCTTTAGTGAGAGCACTTTTCCTGTAAAAACAAATAATTGTTTCTTTGTTTAATCAACCCTTTCAACTCAATGTCTGTCGGTTATCTACATCATAGATATACATGAATTTACCTTCGTTAACGTTTATATGCCCATTTTATTTTAAGCAATGTCAATGTAATTTTCTCAATAACTACTGCTGCTTAAATTTTTTAAAATTTAAAAAAAATTTAATTTAAAAAATCATCCCCTCAGTTTAATCACAGATATTCAAATCCGATAAATTAACAACTTTTTACATACTTTATTTTCTCTTGTAAGGTCAACCTTACTCTAGAAAGTTTTACATGTACAAGTAAAGACTAATACATCAGCACCATCTACGAGAGGTTATAACAAGCTTGGTTTTTACCTAACCTGAATCTGTATAATTAGTACTAGCAAGAGGTAAATTATTAAGGACAGCAATACGTAAAGAATGCTGATATAATGCATATATCACCCCTTCTCCTCTCGCTATTTTATTTCATACTACAACAAAAAATATTTCAAAATATTCATATCCGAGATTTTATGTTCGTGTAAAAAAAAAGAACACATTTGTATTGTTTTATTTACTTTCTCACTATACTGTATAGAGAAAGTATAGTGATCGCAAAAAAAATCGATGTTGAGATTTTTGAGGAAATTGCCGTTTTGGAACCCCTTTTTTATAAAAAAATTATAACTGATTTTTGGGGGTTTTTTGGCCAAAAAGGGGGTTGTTTTTCAAAAATTTTCAAAACCTTTTTTCGTACATCTATACAGATCTAATTGACATGTTTGGTGTAAATTTGTTCGAAATCGATCGAATAGTTTTCTCTTTAGCTAATAATAATAATATTTATTAGTTACTCTCCTACTTTAATACAATTATGAAGTCACAGTTAGGGTTACATACGGGGATTGGAGTATTTTCAATACACAGTGCATTGCGTACTTTGCACGCCAACCCCGTATTGGGAGGATTTTCAAATACACAATGCATTGCCTGCTTCGTTTTAAAATATTAGTGATTATTACGTAGAAAGGTTCAGAAAAAAAAAAACATTTCTACTCATTTAGACTATAAATATAAAAAATAAAAGGTCAGTTCCTAGCATAGGAAATACAAAATTTGCGTAGCAGTGAACGTGTTAAGGAGTACCCTTCCCTCCTTCGGCAAAATGAGTCCAGGGATATTTTTGACCTCAGCAAGAAAAATTTTAAAATTTGGGAAGCCAATTTAGCTGTTCAGGTGAAATATTAACCCACACAGCATTGAGTCTGTACCTTTACACCGTCAATGAATACACACAGACCTATAACACTAGAGGTTGTACCAAGTAGTGACCCAGCAGCTCATGCTTGAACTCTTGTAAAAAATAAAATAAGTATTAGTAAAATCAAACGGCACATAACATTAAAACATATTTGAGTGCTAATCTCTTTAAAGAAAAATACCCTACCATAATTAATAATGTACATATATTACTTTCCCTGAAAGCTAGGGGGGAGCCCCCTTCTGCCCATGTCAGAACAACCATCACGTCGAAATCCAATTAAAATTAAATATTCAAGAATGATACAAATCACTAAAGTAACAGAAACAAATACAACAGATTAAAAAGTACATCAAACACGATAAAACAGACAAATAATATTACGTTTATTTGATTACAAATTAGCAATGTCACGGCCCATGTGAATATTTTTTGTGCAAGTAGGAGAGGTGGGTGGGGTGGGATGTGAAGAAGGTTCCTGCTCTGGTCCTTATATAAAAAAGGCATAATTTGCTAAAACACACTCAATAAAAACCTGCACTTGAATTATTTAGTTTAATAGGTTGTAAAGAATTCTTTGGGTAATGTATATTTGGGAAAAGTATCCAACATTTATATAGTTTATGAAATATTTTGTCTTAGATAGCCAATCTGCTAGGTCTAAACTAATTATTTTTGTTAACCTTATGTAACGGGTGTCCCACGAAGAGGTTTAAACATTTGATTTTGTATAGCTTGTCCATTAATGCATCGATCTTTTTGGAACTTTACATACCCTACAATAGAGGCTGTTAAAATGTTCTATGAAAATTTTAGCAGAAACAACACTTGCAGAAACAAAATGGTTGAATAGTGAACAATTTATAAATTTTGTCCCTCCAAAAATAACTTTCTTGAGTTGATACCAGATTTTTTACTGCTTTGCAGTTCTAACGCTCATTGTTGAACAGCTGTTTGATAGAACAATACTGCTTCAGTCATAAAAAACCTAGCCTAACTTTCTCTAGTGCAGTTTTTAATGAATTTGAGGTTCGCCAAATGACTTTTACTGTTGAACAAAAAGTAAAGGGTTGTGTGTGTGGACTGGAAAACGTTTTAGCAAGCTCTCTTAAATCTATTGATCTAATGATGAGCAAATTTTATACGATCTGGAAAAGAAATAAATCAGAGACTATACAGTTTATACCTAAGCATTAATAATCTAGTTGTTTATTTTACCTTGTGTTATCATCCATCCAGTCAACACTAGTTAAGATCTTATACATCTCTTCTCTGATGCCCTCGACCATTTCCAAAGCATTCTTCTTGGCATCATCTTTGAAAAATCGTTGGACGTATAATGATCCAGTTGCCAGGGAGAAACTGAAAAATATTATGTTCAATTTAACCAAAAATAATGATGTTAAAGTAGAAAGCACAAACACAGAACAAAGTGTATTCAAATTTGATAAAAAATGTTTATTTGATATTTTCATTACAAATGCGAAACTCAATATGTGAATTTCCGCTGCTTTCACTAGTTCTTCAAAGTGAATCATAGATGATAATTAAATTAATAATGACAAATTTACATGTTTTAAATATAATTCCCTGTTTTGTATTTTCGCACACAAAAATTAACTTTTTTTTTTTTTGCAAATAGAATTTTGAGTTCTGATTCGGCACACACATTCTAAAAATGCAAATAAAACAAAATAATTTTGATCGACATTTGGTGCCAGCTGATTCATTTTAGCTATGGTATTGTTGTTATAGGAATAGTACTGTTTTGAATCAAGTAATTTAGAGGTTAAAATGGAATGAACAACATGGTATCGCTTAGCTAACAATACCACCTAACTAACACTTCAGTAACTTTACAGGAGGGACAAAAACTGCTTATTTTCAAGTACATATTATATAATGTGTATTTATATAATGCTATTTAATTTTATAAATTGACTACGTTAGTTAGGCAGTATTGGTTCTTCATCGAACCTAACGTAGTAATAAGGTGGTATTGGAACTGAACAAGTTAAAGATAGGCGGTATTGTCTTTATAGACCCTTAATAGTTTAGCAGTTTTTTATAAAAAGCTCTGTAGATAGGTGGTATTGCTTCTTGGCAATCTGATTTGTGTATTTAGGCGGTTTTGTTTTTGTGCAACGGTGCTGCTATCTCTAGAATGCTTGCCCCAAACAATGTATTAGTCGATACGAAACCTCCGCAAGAGTGCGTTGGAACCAAAAAGTCAGTTTTGTTAAAAAAGTCAGTTAGACGGTAATGTTTACTAAACGGCAATAAGAGAAACTTGCCTCTTAGAATAAAGTTGTTACAGCAAGGTCTTACTACTGAGATACAGCAAGGGAATCACTTTGATTGATTTACATCACCTTCAAAACCCGTTTGATATTTCATAGCCCTCTAATTCCCATGATTTAACACCACCTGACGATCGGGTAATCTGAAAGAAGCAAGTTTTACACAACAACCATTGGTGAGCTGCTTGAGAAGATTGAGAAATGGCTCAACTGCTTTTCATCAGACATGATTGAGAACTTTCACAGGCTCTACTAGCACTTATTAGAAGACAATGGGAATCCCCATATTTTATGTTCTGTCACAAAAAACTATAAAATTGTAATTATTTTTAGGTGTACCTTAGAACCTTGATTATCCAGAGTAATTGGGACCCGGTTCACCTTGGATAACCTAAAACTCAGATATGCTAGGCAGGAAGAAAACTATTGAGATGAAATTTCCTACATCATTTATACCTATTTAGGATGATTTGAAGCCATGCTATATCAAAATCTACATTATTTGGCTTTAAATAATTTAAATTAACAATGAACGTTTGATAATATACTGAAATGGAACAAATTGAACACCGTAGGCTACTGTCAAATAAACACAACAATTTAATGTAAAACATTTTTGTTCATAAAATTTACAAATAAAAATCTTTATAGTATTGCACTAATTTGGGAAATGTAAATAACATAAAAAAAACATACTTTAAATCATAAGTTGCTTTAAACTTAGGCCTACAAATTTTTTAAACAGTTTATTTTACTTTTACGTAAATTAATTAAGTCTTGGATTCCCGTCAAATAATACGGAAGACAGATCACTGAGGCTTAGATAATCGAGGTTCTATTATACTATTCAATTCCTCAGCTATTTATATTTCTTGTATAAAAGTTTTATAGTTGTAATTTTAGGTATTCTTGTACATCTGCTTGACAAGTTAAAATAAAATATCTCAAATTAGTCTTAATTTTAAAATCTTTTGTTAAAACACTTTCGTATAGATAGACAGTAAATGAAAAATTCCCCACTAAGTGTACATGACACTGTTTCATCCTTACAATGTTAGTTCATTACCACCTCCTATATTATTGACTTTTTCCCCTGAAACACTCTTTTAAAAATATAAACATTTTATATTAGGCTATGATTACTGTATGCATAAAACATAATTTCAAACTAAAAAAACTGATTTAAAGAAAAATTGTTGAGCAAAAGGTTTAGTTGCCTTTACAAAAAGAGATTGAGAAAGAACCAATTGTAAAAACATCAGAAGTTGCCATTCGTGTGGGAAGGATTCTTAACAAGTCAACAAGACAAATTACCCCAGAAAAAAAGAGTTTCTAAAACATCATGTCAGCATTATAAAGATTACAAATGAAAGCCTATAGTGCAATTATTGTGCATGAATTAAAACCAATTAATAAGGTTAAGAGTAACTTACAGCTAGTTCTTCGAGAAAATTGTCAAAGGAATTCAGATCATATTTTATTCGTAGTTTAATTCATCTTGAAAATTCATTACTGAACTAAATAAAACCCCACACAAGTGGTCAGAAACAACTTCATGATTTACAAATTGGTCTTTGATTTCCATTCCTATTAGCTGAATCATCGGACCAATATTTTTAAAGGAGAATGCTATACTTTTGTTTACAGCTGTATGACAAATTTTCTGCCTATTTTATTCCAGAAAAGCTTTCCAAGAGACCGATTTGCAAAACTTTCGCTAGATCACTCAAATCCATAGAAAATTTAATAAGGACATTTGAACAGAACTTTTATCATTGGTGCTGCCTAAAAACATACTTCTACTTGAAAAACTCACGAATTTGAAATATTGAGCGTTACTACGACAAGAAATTGACGGAATTGTGAAAGACGAAGAAGGAAGAATTAAAGAAAGTTTTAATAACATGAACTGCCTAGCTCAACTTTGCAAAGCGGCCGTTAGGGACCATTCTAACCGGAGACTTTAAAATAACATTGCGAAAAAAGTGAACTCAATAACGTTGTACACAAAACTCAATAAAAGTAAGTGCGGTAATTTATTAATTACTATAAACGGTCATTGAAAGTACTTACTCAAGTGTTAATTTCAGAGTATTTTAACTACGTTATTGGAAAGTCACAAGTACATGTATTCCATATGACTTTTGAAGCTCATATCATGTAAGTGATACGTCAACATACAAAATATTAAATAAAATGTTTAATTGAATGTAAAAGACTTACTCAACAATAATTAACGCAGTGGTAATGTATGAGGGCAAGCATAAAAAAGTTCATTTCTATAACTCTTCAGTCATGCAAATACAAATTGGAAAACTAAAAGCACATCCTGGAACAATTTCATCATCAAAAGTGATAAAATAAAGTGGCTATGAAGCTGTGAGACATGGCAAAACTAAATGCTGCACACATACAGAGTTACTTTATATAGCGGTAAGGAAATGACATTAAAATGGTGGTACGTCTTAGTGATAATATGATGAGGCGACGGGGTCAGATGCATGATATTGGCTATGTTCTCAGGAGGTTGCTAGTCAAACATAATCTCCTGAACAGGAACAGGATAGAGGCTTTAAAAATAACATTTATTTTGTTAAAAAAGTAGAAAACCCACAGCAATCTTTATGATACTATTTGTCTGAGGCCTTTCATTTCACCATTCATCAAGCCATCAGCAATGGCTATCAGACAATTTTTTATGCTAAGTCCTTCTGTACAAAAATAAAAGAAGCTATTCAACAAGCTCAGAGTATGGGTCTGGCAGACTGTTCTTGGAATATTTTCCCAAGCAAAATTCAGAATGGACTCTCGAAGAACTTGACATGATGAAAAATTGAAAAGAATCAAATACCGTACAGTGCAAAAAGACCATTTTTGAATCAACTGATTTTAGTGTAGTCAATGACATGATGCTTACACTTGTCATTTCTATCGCTTCTCTACATCATGGACTTTAGAGGCTTATCGCTTAACTCTGTGTGTGGAAAGCTTAAGTGTTCTGATAGGCTACTCTAAAAATTAGAATAAGTTAAAAAAAATGCCTCTCATATCCTATTGTGCAACACACCCAGTGATCCAGCGCCCTAAGGCCAGTGAGTCACACGCAAACTGCAAATCCACTACAGACTTATTAAAAAAATGGAACCTCTTTACCCTCTGTACCTGCTTGTAGCTACACTAATACACTCCTTCCAACGTGGCTCACGTTCCGTTTTTCCGGTTATTGCTGTTCCGTACTCTAGTTGACGTTTTCTTACTTCTTCAGTGAGATAACTGATGGATCCAGCAACAGCACGCCACATTAAGTAGTTTGCTTGTATCCTGCAACAAAACAAATACGTTACTGTACTTAGCTTTCTTACAAACAACAGAAAACATACTTATGTAGACAGTATTATTCGTCCTTAATACTTGCAACACCATTTAATTATTCTTCCACCAGTACTTACAATCCATTAGTTGTATAACTAACCCTTTCAGGAGTAATGACGTTCCAGATGTAAGTGACTTCTGAAACCTGAAAACGGCTAAAGGAGTAAAAATAATTTTTTCTGACTTATTAAAACCTCAAACATAAATCGTTTACTAAGACATAAAAACAAATAAAATGGACAAATTTAAACTAAAAACGTAAATTAATTTACAAATTAAATATTTTTATTTGTATGAAAATTGTACTTTTTTGTATGAAAATAGTATTTTTCTTTGTATGAAAATCGTCTAAACAAGGGTGTTTACACACAATGACACATTTCAATCAAGGTACTACTGATAGCTTGTGACCTTCCACTTTTGCTTTGTTGTTGTTGTATTGCAGCATACGTAGCATCGCTTTTGAAACTTCCTGGTTTTTATTGGAAGCGGCTGAGGAATGTGGAAATGTGGTCGGACGAGTCAGACGCATTGGATGTTAGTTGTTGTTTGGTACTATTGTTCTCGGGACAATACCCTTTTCTTTTCTCGGCGTGCGATGCATCTCAAATATCTAACTCGAAAAGACTTTTATAAATGGGAAGCTATAAAATAATATGCCAAATACAAACATAGACATAAACCAACGATCTAACTAATAATGAAATTTTGAATAAATTTCGAACACTCTGAATTCAAACAACAAATATAACTTAGCATATTTTACTGTGAATCAGTCCTAAAACACACGAGGAGTGCTGCTAGTGTACAGATGATTGGCTTTAATCATTTTACTTAGAAAATAGTGTACAACCACCATATTGTGACGCCTTACAGCAAGATGATTGGCTTTAAGACAGTTTCGTTCCAGCATACAGTGAATCGTTTGCTCCTAAACAGCTACCACGCCCTCTGACGCCTCTCCCTTCTCAATAAAGGGTGTGACTCTCATCTATCCCTTTCCCTATTCCGCTCAGACATTCCATCGACCTTGTATCAAAACTGTTTCGTGTAAAGTGTCTTAAAAATGAATGAAAGTGGTGAGGCTAGCGAAACACTGCAAATGACATTCCGGAACGTTTCCACTCCTTTTGTAATATTTGTACATGATGATCCAGATAAACTGTAGTTTTTGAATAGTTTTAAGTGTTGAGTTTTGGCTTTTATAATTGAATTTTCAGTTCAGTTCTGTAGGATTCTTATAATCCAGACTAGAACTCCAGTACGGATTACTAAAATTTAGCTTAGCAAAAATTACATTCAGTCACTATTTTTTTGTCTTGAAAACAATGATACCGAAATATACTCACTACGGTTATATTGTTTCTTCCCTTTATTATTGGTCTTTGAATACACCTTAGCACTATCGTTTCTTGTAGAATATATCTTGAAATGTTGTCAACCAGGTAAGGCAAACCATATTGCATATATTTGTTTAGTTTATTTTTCCCTATATATTTTTAAAATTATATTAACTTACCTTTTAGGAGTGTTGCTCATGATAGCGGATACATTTGACAGATAGGATGGTACGTTGACGATTACAACTTCATCAGGTTTGACTTCAATACTAGAAGGCAAAAGTCTGGTAAAGTATTCCCTCCATGGAACGATCGGATATTTCTCCTGAAGTTGAGGAATGGTCATTGGGTTATACAGTTTTGTAGCATCTCTTCTCTCTTCCAGTGGGAGTGAGATCTGTAAACAATAACAGTTTATTTAGTTTTGTAAAAATCCATTTACTGAGTTCAATTAATATACTTTGAACAATTAAATTGCCAGCGGCCGTGAAAAGCATTTAAATAAGCTAATTACCCTTCAGAAATAAGCATTAGCCATTTTTGTGGGTAAAACCTTAAATCACGTTGTTCATTTTTAACAGTTTATTATTGTTTTTTAAAGAAAATTTTAACATCTGTTCCCCATTTATTATAACAAACAGGAAATGCAGGTAGTGATACATATATACCTTATTTAAGGTCAGGACAAACTATACCTTACAATATAACAGGTGTACAATTGACTTTTTAGAACCACACCTTGACTGCAGCATGGCCATGTTCATTTAAAAATTTTAGTTAAAGATTAGATTTGGAATTTATTAGTCGAATTGTTGAAGAAAATAAGAGCTATAACACTCGACCCAACTTGAAAACGGTTGATCGGAGGAGGGTAATACTTTGTTTTTATACGTTTCAGACCATTTGGAGTTGATACCCATGTAATACATTTAATTAATGTATGTATATAAATATATATCTTTTATTCCCGGATTGATAAGCGGTAGTAAATATGCTTCCCAATTGCTGATTTTTTGGTGAAAGGGTCCTAGTTGGATTCTTCAGATACACTTTTATTTTTGATGCGATTCAAAATGACGGAGTTATACAGTTTAATAGTTTTTGGGTAGGGATTTGAGGAGTGCCCAAGTACAATCTGCGAGTTATATCATTCAAAAGGTAATTAAATTTACTATAATCCTGTACAAAGGTATGGTAATTAAATTTACTATAATCCTGTACAAAGGTATTTTAGGTACAGTTCCCGGAACAAAGAACAAAATTCATAGCAAACTACCAGTATTTTAATACTAGTTATTCTTGGATCAGAAAATAGTAATGGGGCAGTGCTGTTTACATTTTTTTTTCTATATTGTAGTAAACGATGCAAGTATAAGTTAGATTTAAAATGTTTACAGGGAATAGGTTAAGGCAGCAAGCAGTAAGAGATCATAATGGAAACAAATTTCTTCACATGATCGAATTTTTACAAATTGGACAATACTGTTTTGATAGGCTATATTGATAAAAAATAACAAATGTTTTCAGAGATCACCTTTTACTTAATCCAAAAACAAATATATTTAACGCATCAATTTATGGATTGTACATAATTAATTGTATTAAATAAAAGGAAATTTTTAAAATCGTTTTCTAAATTATTATTACTACCGTATTTCTGATATTATCTAATATTGATCTCCATATTGTCTAGATTAATTTATTACTTTAAGTTTAAACTTGGCTTCAAACTTTGTAGTACAAAATAAGACAAATAATTAGAATAATTTATAATTTAAAGTATAGAGATTCATGTAGAAACATATAAACATTCAATTTTCAATTTTTTTAACTCTGCCATGTACTTATATTTTGCACAAGAGAGGGGTGTAAGTGAGCACCCAACATGGGCAATTCCTTCTATCGGCAAATACTTCAATACCCAATCCATAGACTGAAGGAATTTGAACATGGGGTGTATTATTTTCGTTTGAAGTTGTACAATGGACTGTCTCAGTAGTTGACAGAAATTAATTCTATTATTGAATTAAAAAGATATATACCACGTTGTTTGTTAAAACATATTGAGTGGCACGTGATTCCAACGTGGTCTCACACGCTAACTTACCAACGTGGTCTCACATCTAGTGCACAAAAAATATTTGGCTACAAAAAAAAATTTGGATGAACCATACCCAGCACTCAACGTGTTATGTGTTTGATAAGTAAGTATACTTTTGTTTTACCTGCAAAAATAATAAATAATGTCTATGCATTTTATATCTTGAATATTTATTGTTTAATCTGATTTCAACTATTAATTCTATTTGTTAAAATGTTAATGTATTTTGTGTATATTTATGTAGGACAACTCATATGAGTTCATGAGCATGGCATGGCTTTGCTGAACTTTGTATGCCATGAATGAGACAAAAATACATTTTGTCAGATTATATGTTTGTAATTTGAATGTCTTTATCTGTTACATGTTAGAAAGCAAAGTTCAGGATAACTTCCAAACTTCTTTGATAACATTTTCCATAAACAAGATATGTATTTGACTGTGTGTGTAGCACTTACGTCCATGTCACAGAGAAGATAATAAAATAAGAAATGAATCAGCTGTTTCCTATAGTGACTGGGGGAACAGAGATTTGGTCTAAATGAATAATGACGCAATACTAAATAGTATTGATCATTTTAATTTTCATATAAATACATTTCTTAATGACGCAAATAATTACAGTAGAATCATTTTTTTTTTTTAATAAACAAATAATAAAACATAAAAGCAGACTGTAAAAGTAAGTAATATAAAGGCAGACTTAGAAAACATATCAGTATATGAGCGTGTGTAAAAAAGTGAAAATTATACAGAAACTTTATTTCAAAAAGTAGTGCGTTATAAGCGAATAATAAAACGGCAGTCGAAATTATAAACAGTTCGATAAATAAATAAATAAAAAAGAATATAATAACAGTACATGGCACAATTTAATATGTATCAAGAACTTGATATGATGGCGTAATCAGTGATCATGGATGCAATGTAAAGAGAGAGAGGGAAACAACTGGTATACGTGACAAAAAACAGGTAGCCTAGCGAGTGGGGACGCTACGGAAGATTCTGGAAAGAGTAGAAGAGTCAAGATGGCGTAAAGCGTTGTACGTATTGTAAGGTGTGGGAGGTATATTTCTACAAGAGAAATGTAGTTTACTTAAAGTTTGAACAGTAAAAGTATGATTAAAGTGAAGTAGAAGTGTTCTAGCCTTCATACAATCATAGGCAGTTGTCTTGATGGTGTTTCTGCGATTTAAAACGAATGAATAAAAACTCAACTATGTGCTCGGTTTAAGGTGTGCTTCAGAACAAAAATGTGTTTCTAACTTCAGTGAAATCCTAGGTAAAAGTACATTAACAACAGGTATCGTGAGTAGATATGGCCATTAGTTTAAATTTTAAAGTCTGCATTTTTAGAGAATTATAAAAAATTGAGTAATAACTTAGCTTAAACTTTTCACTTATTGCGTCATTTATTTGCAAGCTATGGCTCACAAAACTTTGTATAATTTGTAAATAGTTAACTGATTTGTATGTTTAATTGTTCTATGACATTAATATTGTTTGTTGTAAATATTCATTTTTCAATTATGTTTGATTAAACAAAATAGTTGCTGCCATGATGTCTTGAATTTCTTCATATAGCCACGAATGTCCGTTTAGCCATTACTTTTTTAGCCAGGTTCTCACCCCTAAGAAAATTAAACTAATTAGTAAATAATTTTTGAGTGATTAGAAATTACAAGTAAATATATGCAGACTGTGCATAGGTGAGGTTATATGTGGATTATCGAAAATATTATGATCATTATTTTATAGTAGTATTGTGGGAAGATAAGTA
The DNA here is from genome assembly GCA_018207615.1 of Philaenus spumarius. NCBI lineage: Eukaryota > Metazoa > Arthropoda > Insecta > Hemiptera > Aphrophoridae > Philaenus > Philaenus spumarius. The sequence continues at coordinate 56,681 of JAGFPH010004869.1, read as the reverse complement.
AGGTGAGTTTAAGTAAAGTGAGTTTAAATAAAGGTGATTTTTAAGGTTATAATAGTAAGGTGAGTTGAAGTAAGGTAAAATATGATATTGTTCTACGTTGAGATTGGGAGAAAGATGTTATGGAGAGTTAAGATGGGCGATGATTTATTTTTGAAGTGAGGCAATAGGCCTAGGAGGTACATAAGTGATTTTGAGTATTATATAAGCGACGATTTTTCTTTTTAAAGTGAATAAGTAAAGGAGGTGATGAAAAGATATCAGTAGTTATTAGATAATCCACATATAGCGTTTTTATTTTTGATTTAAGACATATTTTTTTTTAATTTTTGAACTTTTTACCGAACCCATTTTTTTTTTAACACAGTAAAACTTATTTATATTTTTATTTTTGTAACCTTCCGTTACAAAATGGCTTGCCCAACGTGGGGCTGAATAACAAAAGCAGCTATTTTATTATTTTATTTTTGTAACCTTCCGTTACATGTGTGAGTTTAATTAATTTATTAAAACGTTTTTAAAGATGAAGCTAGTTGTGAAACAGAAACTGGCTCTAGTAGTGTAATCCAAGGCTGACACTTGGATTAGTAGAAATCTTTAAATTATAATTCATGTAGATAGAATCACATCCTTTTTAATCAAAACAAAATAAATGAAAGTCAAACTTACATTGGCGAGTGAGATTTCAAAATCCAAGGCCTCCTTCAGCTCCTTCTCAGCTCTTACTCTGTCTGCACCAAATATAACTGCAATGTCCACCATGTAACGGTAGTATTCTTTGACTATCTTCTCTTCCATTCCTTTAATCAAGTACTCTCTGCTAAGACTTACACTCGCTGTATCTAACTGAAAGCAAGTTTAAAAATCTTGTAAGCATAATTTGACAGAAGTGACGATTTTCAATTTTTCCTTGTTAGATTTTTCATTTATTTAAGTATGTTATGTTATTATTACATCAAACTAATTTAGTTTTTATAGTTAATTTATACTTTGTTCATTGTTTTTCTTGGTACCAATTCAAAATGCTTTGCCTTGTCCAAAATATAATATTAAAAATAATTTTTATACAAGTAAATCTAAATTATAGAATTAGAAAGAAAAACTGAAGACCTCATATTTTACTGTCTTAGTCGATACTTTTTTTATTGATACTCAGGGTGTTTTATGAAGTATGGCAGATTACTCTTGAAACATTCTTTATAGACAAAGAGTAGTTTCTTGGCAAGTAATTTTACCATCTCAACTCTAAAAAATAATGAATTTATTTTGATGAATACTTGCACTCTATAGAATTACAGGAGGAATATAATGTGTCATAATTTTATTGTATTCTAAATTCAACCTCTTAGGTAGGGAAGGGTTAGTATATTATATTTTGTCTTGTTCGTAAATATCTTTAGATCATTCTGAGGGAAGACATGGAATTATAAAAACAATTTCAACAAACGTGTTTGTTGAAGGAGAAAATTTGGTGACTAAAAAATTTTAAATATTACTTTACCACAGGAATTCTGTAAATTGAGTGAATCTGAATTCATAAGTGGGATGGTTTATTTACTAATGCTTAAGTTACCTTAAAGAAATCTCTAATTTTAAAAGGCCAATTCCATTCAAAATGTTATCTTCTAAACCACCTTTTTATTGAGTTTTAAAATGATAAAAAATCATGGTTTCACAATAGGAAAACTACATCGAAATCCAATGCTATATAATGTAAGATTTTTTGTAATCTACAAATATGAGAATATTTACAAACATGAAAATTTAAATTTAATTTAATTTGAGGTTAGCAGGTACAACGAGATGATGCTGGCGGTAGTAAATCGTCCTGGCCCAGGTGTTTTCATGGAGCCCTGATTTTTCTAAAAATCCCATAAAACCATAGATGTAATTTTCTATAAGGTTCTAAAAATTAAAAACAAATTTATCCTTGTAACACATGACATATACAGTCAGTAACACTATATTTAACTGCATATTTAATATTAAAACAAGGACCATAAGATAAGTACCATAAATTGCTCAACCGGGCTCAGCAAGGCAATCTAGAAGAAAAACAATTGAGCACAGCTAGGCCTTGACTTATTTTTTGTTTAGCTTATTTTGCTAAAAAAAAGTATAATATTAATAACCATTACATTTTTAATAACTCTTCATATAGAAGCCTAAAATAATTTTTAGGATTGAAATTTAATTTTATGATTGATGCAGATTGTTAGGTATAATAATTCATAAGGTATGGTGTTTACAACGATGTTATTTGTCCAATAAATATTTAATCTGCGAGGTAAGGAAATATTATTTCCATAAACAAAATAGTGTCACATAGCAATCATATAATTAGTAATATCAAATAACATTACATTTTGCTATTCGATTGGAAATATCAAACAAAGAAGCAAACAACATTTTTAGTAGTTTTTCTCTCTACAGCCTTGGTGGTTAGAATAACCTTTAACGCTTTTTAATACTTACATCTATAATCCTTCTTGTAGAATTTTTGACGTCAGTGGTGATGGAGAAATCTATAATGTAGTCGATACTTAATCCCATGTCTTTAAACTTGTACGTGTTGCTGATCCAATCAAACTGTGCAGGACTCCACGAGTCCCCTTCAAGTACCGGCCATCCTCCGAGATCTTGTACAAGGCTTTTAATCTGTGTGAGACCAACTTCTTCAATACGACCTGAAACAATAATTTAATTTAAAATCACTAATGTCTGAAGCAGTGAA
>JAGFPH010004868.1:81146-109587 GCA_018207615.1 Philaenus spumarius | reverse complement strand
TAGTAGTAATAAAAAAACAAAGCGTTTTAGTAGAAGTTGTGTCAATACAAGAGTTGTTCACTTCTTGATTTATGTAAACATGTTTCATAGTGTGATACAAAAGTTAAATTATTATACACTATTATACACCAATTCATTTTAAACAGCTCCAGTTTAGAACCTTTTTAAAATATCAACCTGAAAGTTTTTTTACAAGTTAAATATATATATTTAAACAAGATCAAGGAGTATAACTTTTTTTATTATTTTCTTTTCAAAGCACAAGTAAATTTAAAAAGTATAATTTTAGACCTTTTTAGATTTTTTATCAACACGCTTGAGTTAGTCGGCTGCAGATTAGCCAATTTTATGTACCAATTTTTAAATCAATATGTTCAAACATGTCGAAAATGGAGTCGTTGAATCCAAAGGTGTTATAGTTAAAACAAGATAGGTAAAACAGAAGACTATTTTCAAGCGCCTCGTTTTTAAAAATACCATGACAAAAATCGTTCATACTTACTAAGAATATTTATACTGGTGTACTCAACTTGTAAAACAAATTTGATGTTGATATTCCAAAAATTGACGAAACTGGAATAGATTGAAATTAGTTCGTGGGTCCGGCACTCCTAAAATCGATAATCGAAATCGACTCCTAGATCGGGTCATTTTCAAGATAACAAGCTGAGACTCAGCATAAATATTTAAAATATATATTTCAACTCCTACGTCAAGTTTCAATTCGATATATTAAAATTCGGCCTATTTAGAATGAGCCAAAGCTTCATATATGAATAAGATGTCCCCTTTTAGTGATTTCCCCTGCTGCAAAATACATACCTGCATTATCGAATTTTTTCCAGACAAACCATTGCTCGGACGAAATAAATACATATGACCTTTTTTGTTGAGAAATACTTACCCATCACGGTGATATTTTTATTTTTCTCTATCTTCATCCCATCTCGAAATATTAAGGTTAATCGAAAAAAAAGTGATAATCACTCGATACTCACTTTAAAACCAAAACAATTGTGACTGCAGGAAATAATTTTTTCGATTAGAATTTAAAATGTGAGAAAAGGAATTGCAAATGAGTAAGTACTGCATTGTTTAAACATATTAATACATATTATTATTTAAAACAAAATAAAACAAAATTAGTTTAGAAATAAACATAAAATAAATCCTTAAATGTAAATAATCCTTTATTACATAAATAAACTACTGCTAAAGTTACTCAATTATACAGAGTGGTTATAATGTCACCCCCCCCCCCCCCTTTAACTTTTGTGTTTGTTAAAACAAACAAATATACTTTAGGGAAGGATACTAACTTAACCCAAAGTATCTTTTGAAGCAATCGGAAATTTTGAGTGTCCTCTAAAAATGAAGGATTTTGGGGGCAAATGAAATTTTTTAATGGGAAGTATGGTCATGTGATACCTCATTTTAAATGTATATTTAAGACTACATAAAGTTGCTAGAAAATAAAGAGTTTTTAGAAAAAAAATTAAGGAGAAAAATGTTTACTTCAAAGTGCTTGACCTAAAAAATTGCTTTCAAATTAATTTTTGTACGTTTAAGTCGACTCCTAAGTCTTAGAAAATTTTGTAAAAAATCAAATTTACGAAATCGATTTGGAAGCAATATTTAAGGTCAAGCACTCTGAAATAAACATTTTTTGTTTCTTGAAATGTTTTCTAAAAACTCTTCCTTTTCGAGATATTAGCAACTTTATGTCGATTTATTTCAACACGTTTATTGCCGCCATTTTGATTTGGGTGGTCCGATTTTTATTTTCTTTATGTCATTTTCCTAGTCTTAAATATACCTTTAACATGAGGTATCACATGACCATACTTCCCATTTAAAATTTTTGAGTTGCTCCTAAAATCCCCCATTTTTAGGGGACACTAAAAATTTCCGATTACTTCAAAAGATACTTTGGGTTAATTTAGTATCGTTCCTCAAAGGATATTTGTTTGCTTTAACAAACACCAAAGTTAAGGGGGGAGGGGGTGACTTTATAACCACCCTGTATAATTAAAACAAATACAAGCTAAACTTTTGATACTACTCTTAGTTAGGATATTTTGAGGATTAAAATATTTTGTGCGTTTAGCAAACATACACATTATTAACGATAGTGAAAATTAAGTTGGTTACATTCTCTTTCTAACAATATATTACGAAACTTACTTTTCCTATCACATTTATTTCCTTTTTCAACTTCGTGGAATATTGTAAATCTTTGAAGCTAGAAATTTGAGTAAACCTGGATAGGACACTCAGTTGGAAAAACGTACGAGACAACGATAGTTTTGTTCAGTTAAATTCAATTGGAATACAATTAATCGTATTGACAAGTTGGATTTAAATCTAATTTTAACCATTTCTCTGGCAAGGAAATTTCTACTATGTATGCGATTCTAGGCAAGCCTTTTTTGGGAGAAAATAACCCGCCCTTACATTAAATATGTTCAAATTTCAAGTGTGGATAAAATATCTTGGAGAAAATATCTTTTTAAGTAAATACTGTAAAATTGTAGGGTGGTTATAGTTTTTAACTGCAATGTTTATGAATATTAAACAAAATATTTTGTCCGATAAATGTGTAAAAAAAATCTTACAAAATTGATTTTTAACTAATTTAACAGAACAAATTTATATTTTTGCACTTATTTTGTTTGTATATATAACAGCGAGATGTGACTGGGTGAGGTAGGCAATATGGTTGCATGTTTTGTCTCACTAAGTTTTCAAATTAATCAGATTCATGCTTAGTTCTTGTTATAATCAGGACCAAACAACTTGTTACAACCACTTCTAAATGTTGCTGATAAAATAGGTTTTACTTGTACATGTAATATTGGTGTTTTTAATTTATAAGTTTAATTAAGGCAAGCCTTAGCAGAGTGGTGGCGTGGTATCGTCATGATCAGAAGATACTGGGTTAAAATCTCGGCTAGATTTTCATATCTGTGGTTTGAGGGTAGGAGGGCAGATGTAAAGCATTCGGTATTTGGCTGGTTTCCAAGCTGACTGGATATGACTAGTTACCTAGAATATGGCTTGGGATGTTTTGCATAATTTTACAATATTATTAATATTATATTTTAAAAAGCCACGAATATAAAAGTTTATCGATACATATATCGATATAGAAATGTTCCTTTATTCATTAGAAATAAACTCTGTAATATATATTAGATAAAATTCTATCTACGAGCTGTTTTTAAGAGTTACCGATAGATTGTTACCTTAGTTAAATTGAATACCAATAAAAAAAAAAACTTAGTGTTGTTCATCTTAATTTTATAGGAACGTTTCTGAGTAATGATAAGTATGCGTTTTCTTAATTTATAAACAAATTCAAATAATTACAGTTAATTATAACATTCGAAAGAAATTGTTGCTTTTAAACTTCCAAGTATTTTAACCAAACAGACTGAAACCTTTACTTGTATCTTATTATAACATATTTTTTTAAAGCATTCTAACAAAAAAAAACAAGTTTTTACAAGAAACAAAAATTTAGTTTTATAAATTGTTAAATATATATAAATAATAGTTGATCTGGAAATAAATCAACGAATTGAAAGAGATATTTACTTGAAGATCAGTTTATTACTCGCTCAGATGCGTTTGATAAAATAACAGGTGACAGTGTTACAGGTAACTTTTTTGAAATCATTGATACATGAAATACTTGAAACAAGACAACATTGAGTTTGTTTTTAAATAATGAAATTAATTGTGTCATATTAACCCATTTAAATGAAGGGGAGGTGTCTGAAAGTACAATTAAGCAAAATAAAAGTTGTTGTAAAACATTAATCTTATCAATAACTTGTACACCAAATACGTTTCACTTTTTGTATGACTATACTTTGGCATCCACCACACTTCAAGTCTAAATGTCCTTACTGCAGTCATTCATGATAATATACACCGCGAACTAGTATTTTATGTTTTTTTAAACGGTCTGCAGATTTAAAATACTTAAACTTCCTCCTTCTCTGACTTAAACCTCCAGTTGAAAGGAAATAGCAGGAGAATCGTTAATACTCCCTCTTTCAAATGCGTCATACTCACTCTACACGCATGTGTGTAGGCTATACGTTTTATCTAGCCACAGTAGCATTAGTTGGCCTGATTGAGACGATAATTGACACGGTTCCCCTTCTCCAGCTCCAACCGGCAGGTAAGAAGAAAGAGAGAGAGTATAATTTCTACTCTTTCAGTAGTACATTTCATTCATGGTCTACGAGCATGCGCCGAGTATACTGTGTTAATAAGTAGCACAGGGAACCGGTAGACACTTGAGAATTATAATGAATATTAGCCGAACAGTATAATAAATACTTGAATTTTTTTTAATATCAAATCTAATGGAATAAATCAGCTGTTAAATGTTTGAATTGTTGTTAATTGTTTTCAATTCTTGTTTATTTCGTTCTTCAAAAGAAATTACTTAGGCATACAAACAACAAACTAAATCTAACTGAATCTATGACGTTAGGTATTTCCACTTGGTAAATGTAGAGCATATAATTTAACATTTTTTAACCTATCAATATTATATTGTTTCTAGAACCTAAAAACTTTCACTTCTTAACTACATGTTTTACAACATACAGGGAGTTCATTTCAAATTATTTGTTACTATGAAACGTATCTAATTTACATTGATTCAAGTGCTTTCATTTCTCAAGATTAATGAGGGACAATTTATTAGGAAATATTTTGAAAATAGAAACCTCCCATCAGCCATCGCACTAATCCATACCCACATAAATTTGTAATATAAACCTATAGCTTCTTATTCCATAAATTAGATATCACAAAGAAGTTTATACTTTTTGTAAGAACCTAACTAAAATCACCCATCTATTATCCCGCTGGAAAATTACAATTAATAATTGCCTCAGCGTTGAAACACTATTAGTAAAAAATAACGAAATTTCTAATCAGTTGACCGTTTATAAAAATGTAATATCAATAATATCTTTGTAACAAGAAAATTTGCTTAATGGTAACTAAGCATTCATTAGGATTAATTCTGGAAGTTTCATAGGGACCAAGTATATTTATATTCATGAATTGCAAAATAAAAATATATAAATAGTATTATATATATATTGTCGTTATTTATTTTATTCTACTAGTAATGTGTATCAGAATGGAAAAGTGCAAGCCCAAATGATAAAAACCTTTGCAGAAGATATGTTAAAAAGAAGTAATCAAAATAATGATAAACATCTAGACAAGGAAAATTTAAGAAGATGTTTGAGTTTGTTCAACTATTGTCATGTTTTTTTTTATTCCACCCATTCTTTCTTAATTGTTGTGCAAGTTTGTATACCTTCACATTAACCAAATAAAGTCCCAATAAAACTAATTGTACATCTTAACTTTTTTTATATCAAATAATTCGACCACGCAGCTGAACCGTTGACGTGAGTTGAGCAAATTTCCAAAATTAAGTTTATATAGGGGTATGTTTTAGAGTTTCAACCAACAATTTGGGAAATAGGTCTACTCACGGCGGTGCTGAATAGCTGCCTTGTGTATGTAATATATTAGTATAATTTGATTCCACCTAACTCGCAGCGGAAAAACTCGCAAAGTTTAAACTCCGAGCGGCCTCGGATTATGGACTGCTTCGCTTCACTCGCAGAGTACAAACTCGGCCGTCGGCCTCGGATCAGAAGATGCCTAGGTAAAATAATCCACTTGTATCCGAACTTTTATGGTATTTTACGTTTTTAACGATTTTGGAGGAACCAAGTGAGCTACAAGGTCGTGTAAAAAAAATGTACAGAATAATATCCTACATGTATTTCTTTAGATAAAAATTTAAAAAAGTTCATTCTCGTACGAAAAATGTAAACAAATCGTTATTTCAGGTTAAAAAACGTACTTCCGTTTGTTGGATTTCTTTGGCTAACGAACTCGTCTGAGCGATGTGGCCAATCAACGTGTGTACCAAATTTGGACCAAATCGGAATTAAAATGCGGCGGCTAGAGTGCGAATACATACACATATACTAGCTGGCCCAATCCGGCTTTGCACGGAGAAACAAATCAAAGTTAAATATGGGAATTTTCCTAAAATTAAGAATTTGTTTAAAACCTTTCTTGGCGGGCACCTAGGGCCCTAGAGGAAGTTACATACCAAATTTCATTCCAATCCGTTCAGTGGTTTGTTTAGTAACTTTAACCTCCCCCCCAAACGCCCCTAAAATTTCGAATTTTTTGAAAACCTTTCTTAGCTAGCACCTAGGGCCCTAGAGGAAGGTGGTTTTATTCCAATCCATTCCAATGCGTTTTCATTCCAATCCGTTTTCTGGTTTTTGAGATTTCATGATGAGTCAGTGAGTGTTATTTGGATTAGATCTATATATATATCTATGATCTATATGACACCCAAAACGTGTTCTGGGGACCATAGGCGGTGCTCATTTACAACTCCCCCTTAGATCTTACCATAAAGGTCACTGCAATAGCTCATTTTTCCTATGGAAATTCGCTAAGAACCAGGTTTTCAGTTGTAATAAAAATGTTGTTTTAAATTTGACGTCTTTTTAAAACAGGAATTCTATTGAAAATGTTTGGTGCAGGGTGCACATAGAATTTTACAAAAACTTCCTTGAAATCTCTATTACATTTAAACCGCAGACTTTGTCGCAATACATTTTCATAGGATGAATTCTGTTTACTTACTAGATTGATGGCTTATTATAGGAAAAAGTTTTTAATCCCTAGACAGTGGTAAAGAATGTATATTTATTTTTAAAGTACTCAGTGTGCGTAACGTTGGACACCGTATCATAGCAAAGTTTTGGGTACGTTGTCTTATATAACTAGGATAGTTTTAGATATCTTCTGCACTAATAACTGACTCCAAATTATTCATACGTTCTTATTATTAATAATAATAAAAATAAAATGTGTTATGATTTTTATGTCGTAGAAAGAGAGTCAATTGAACTTTGTTAGAAGGTTTACGCGCAACGTAGGTTTTACAACATGTGATTTTGGTTTACAAATTAATTGTAATACCTCAATGTGTTATAATTTATTTTGCACATATTTAAATGTCAAACTCTAACAAAAATTACTTTGCATCATTATTTCAATTGTTAGGACAGTAGCGCGATCTATATATTTTAAAATTTTCAAACACAAAAATATCAACCCAAAACTTTAGCGTTCTCTGTAAGGTCCTTGAAACCGCTACCTTAGCACATTTCCGATAATAATTCATTTGATCAACAAAGCTTTCAGAAATACTTTAAATTTTTGGCTCCACTTGTAAAAAAATTATTGTGCAAATATTTACCGAACTTAATACTTTGACTATTTATCCAAATTCAAAGTAACACTTATCATCTAAATTAAAGTGCGTCAAAAGTTTCTGTCTACAAATATTCCAGTCCACGTTTCAAAAAGTCGGAGGAAGAAGCGCCTGCGGCACCGCTCAACTCGAGACCACCCGAATACCAGAATGCACCACAGGTACTGACGGCCATACAGTCTGCGAAAAGGATTATCCAGCGGTCGTTGTCCGGAGAGGACAATGCAAACCCTAGAACATCATGCGCGCACCGAAGAGGCGTTATAAACGAATATGATCTGCAAAACGTAGCTGCAGCAGAAAACGCAGGTGATCGAGGAAACGTAGCTGCAGTAGAAAACGCAGGGGCAGGAGACGCAGCCGTTGTAGGTCTCGCAGAAAGCGTCACCACTCCAGACACTGGTGTGTCTACAAGTCGAAGTCATAGACGCAGAAGACGTAGTAGTATAGTGAGGTGTTAATTTATTATGTGCACGCATGTTGTGTAAATAAAGCAGTTAATAATTTTAATGTGTTTTTATTGTTCTATATTTAAAACTTGTTTGTAATATACTTAGCTATTTTGCCATATTTCCTCCTAAACAGTCTTCACAATGTACTCGTATCTTCTGGACCCTCTTTGACATCATGTTGTCCCACATTCATTATTTGTGGGTCAACGTTCTTTATGGACTTGTTGGGTTCTTGTATCCTCGACTTAGATTATGGTTCCCTTTCTGGGTTGAATTATCAATGAAAATTGACTACCACACCTTATTCCTTGTGACAATCATTCCTTGGTACATCCTTTTATGCCTTACATAGTATTAAGATAACGGCCATACCATGTGAACCAGTGGCCACGGGTGTATAGATAATTTTTTATATATAATTACTAATTGGAGATCATTCACTAAATACTAGACGCTGTCGGAAATGGAGAGTAATTGTCTTTAGGGGTTCAATTAAATGGAATGCAAATCTGCAGTCTTTTGGGAGAACCTTCGCCGAGTAATGGTTCCTTTCCGTGCTTCTTCCAGCGATCCTCCAACGTTTAAATAGGATGTGGTTTATGTGATTGGTAGATAAATTGTTATGTAAAATAACAATAAACCGTATGCAAAAAGAAAGATTTTGTTTTCCCTCCATATTTTTAGTTCGGAGGCCATCCTGACAGCTCCGGAGTTGAAGCGGATACTGAGGACCAAGGGCACTAGCGTTCGCAACGTCACAACTCGTGTCAGAAGCGGAAGCCTAACGTCACAACGGTTGTCTCCATTCTTGTATTCGTGAGTCGGATACTTTCGTATATGATCGTACTCCTTCCTCCATTGGCCTGAATGGTAACTTCCATTTGGGTTCCAGTCTTTCAAATGGAGTAACGTAGTATATCTCAGAAACTATTTTCGGGCACTCTACGGCCCATCTATACCATGGACTTTATTTCTTTCGTCTTCAATATTTTTTCATTGTCAATGTCAGTATTAATAATTAAGATATTCTGTTTTAAAGCTCTTCGTATTCTTCCATTTTGAATAATTCCTCACCTCCTGTTCCCTTTTCATTCTCTGCAGAATCCAAGCACGCGTCCTTATTTTAACATCCTACAATTTTATCTACCATTCTTAATTTTATCATTTCGAATTAGGTTCCCTCTTTAAGACTGTTCGTTTAATCTTTCTTTTATAAACCGGAGGAACAAACTATCTACCAAACAATTTTCAGACACTCTTCGACTTGTCTGCCCATCCATAGCACGGTATTCCTTTCTTTCCTTCAATATTTTTCACTCGCCTTGTGTTTATGTCGAACAATGACCTATTCTGGACACTGTCAATCTCAGTATCATTTAATATAACCTTTTTCTCAATCTCTGAAGAATCCAAGCACACGTTGTTCCTACACCATTCTTAAAATTGTCTTTTCTAATTTGCACCTTTGTTGACTATTCCTTGCTATTCCATTGGTGTGATTTGTGATTTAATTACGGCTTAGTATATTTTAATGTGTTGGTGTGTAATTACTTAGAAGACATAAAGCGGTGTCCACTTTCTCAAACCTCACCCCTAACCATGAATTATGTTATCCATTAAATTTTATTTTGACCATTTATTAAATGCTATGTTTAACCTAAACTCCAAACCCAACCGTTTACTTTCAGTTTCCAATTTGGTACACGTTTTCTTCGTAATGTTTACTTCTTATACATTCAACGAATCTATTTCAACTGATGCACCAGTGATTTCCTTTTGTTATCATTCATTAAGATAATTTATTGTTATCAGTTCGTTCACCTTGAGTTTTTCAACTAAAAACTTCTCACAACAAGTTTAAAGAATTTTAACGAAACTCGGTGGACTCACCTAAAAAGTACACGACCCTGTTGGTCGAGTTTAATTGTGTGGAGATTTATAAACACTCCTAGAAACTAGATCGAGAGGAGGAAACTTCGTCATACTCCACCTCGCCTCCTTGCAAAGTAAATAAACTTTGATAGACGATCTACCACCAGAACCTTGAGAGCTCTGAAATTCCCATCCATTGATCACCCATGCGTAGCTCAGATGCCCAGAATAGTTGCGGGCTCGAAAGAAATTCAGAATCTCTATTCCTAATATCTTTCGGTACCAGAGGGGTAACCTGTTTTACTCGGACTTCCCCCGAGAGGCCTCCACAATCCCTGAGTTCTTAAACTGCATTCATGGCCCACTACTCGGAGACCGACTAACCTTCTCGCGCTCACCGATGCCCCCAAATTCACACTCTCTTTAACCCTAATAACCCCTTCTTCGAAATCCTAAAACATTTTAACTAATTCTCCCACACCCACTGTGTCCAACTCACCCCGTTCACACTTCATGTTAACCTTCGAAAATTTTCCTCCTAATCTAACACTTTCCTCCTGATCAATTTGAATAGTAATCATGTTTCTAATAGTACAATATTAATTTTAAAAAGTTGAAATTTGTTTCGATAAATAAGTTATTTTAGTATTATGTAAGGTAGCCATATGTTTTGTGCTGGCGAACAAAAATATTATTACTATTGGTATATTATTGTAAACATTTAAATAATTCACTTTATTTGAAATAAAAGTAAATCTATTTTTTGACTTCTAGCGAATATTTTTGTGTAACTAATATCTAGATTTTAGACTTTATTGATCTAACGGGCTTTTAATAAGTATAAAACAAGTTTTATTAAAAACATTTCATATTACAAATATATTTATTTAATCACATTTTTAACAATGGTGCAATTAATTGATGTACAAGATTATAGCACCCAACAATGTGGTTGAACATCTAGTGCCGTAACTTAACAACTTAAAACAAATTCAGAGTGATTCAGGGGCGGTCGTACGGGCCACAATAAAGAAAAAACTTCCCAAAACACACGTTCGAAAACGTTTTTTTTTCTAGCCATCCACCATTTTGTATTTTTTACTAAATAATTTGTGTCCGTATAACGGCTCGACCGATTGAGTTGAAATTTCGAACGTTTATAATTGATGTAAAGTCTAGTTTGAAAATTATAACCAACTTGTTCTTATAATAAGTTACAAAATGGCGGCCGCTTAGGCATTTCAAATGAAAACTGTTGGAAAACTGTAATTAATTTTTTTGTAGCCCGTTTCATTCTCTGTCGAATGTTACAAAGTCAATAAAGCGTCCGTTGATGTGAATGAGCGAGAGCGGTGCATATAGTATTATTCGTTTGCCCGACAAATCACCATAATATACGGACGCTATTTTTACAATTGCACGGTTTTATAGGACACTAAACGGGCTTCAACGATTTACTCTCTACGTTGTTTAAAATGTTTAAACGACCGCCATTTTAAAACTGATTATAGAAACAAGTTGATTATTTTTCCCAAAGTAGGTCTATACATTGACTAGTAACCTGCGAAAGTTCAACTCAATCGGTTAAGCCGTTCGAGAGATATGCATTATTTAGTAAAAAGAACAAAATGGCGGATAGTTGATAAAATATGCGTTTCCGGAGATATGTTTAGACCCGTAATACCACCTAAAAAGTTATCTCTCCACTGAAGAGAAATTGTCATGTGTAAAGTTTCATCTAGCTCTTGTTTTAAAGTTATGAAATAATGGTCCCGGGATGATGAAAAAATTTGTGCATTAACAAATACAAGTTTACATATCTGCAGACAGGTACAGAACTGAAAGATTGATCTACGCCGTCTTCTCGTGGTCCAGCTACGCCCAGATTCAATTGCAAGTTTCTACTGTAAACAAAGTAATTTTTAAAATTAAATCTTGTACAGTGAACGAAAAATTTCATTTTTACTTTTGTACTATCAAATCGTTCTTTGATTTTTAGTTCAAAATAGGTAAAACAAACAAAAACATTGTGTTATCTATATTACTAGTAAGCCCCCGAAAAAAATCACCATTTAAAAACAACAATCTTTATCTAGGCCTACCTAACTATGCTGACGGGGATTTTTATCTCGGTAAATGTAAACAAGCAATTATATGGATTATATATAAGTCTGTAGGTCTATTTGTTAAAATTTTCTATTTATATCCGTTATTATATATTTAAAGAAAGATCAAAATATTATCTTTTAATTTGCTTTTTATTTCATATTGATAGATCAAATGATTTAGAAGTTATTATTATTATAGTGAAGAAATTAATAATTAACATTTTTATAGATTATACGAAGATGTACGAATGTTTCCGAAACTAAACGAATAGGTATTTCTTTAAATTTGTATAAACCAATTTATTGCTTATAAAAGATTGTATTTATATACAGTTTATAATGTCATAGCAAATCTTGGAACACATTATAGCATGCATTAGTTCTATATATCTCATATTTAAAAATCAACTTTATAAGAAATTATAATAATTGAAGTTGTAAACATAACCCCAAAGTATAATCTACGGCGGGTGTTCTTTAAGTATTACAAATGATGGATGAAATCAGTTATTATATTATATGTTACTCATGTACGTACGTACTTACGTAAGTATGTAGGCTACGTAAGGACGTACACACTCTTTTATAGGAGTTGGTGTTTATAGTTAAAAAAACCTTCATCAATTGATTATAATTTAGGTTCTTTGATTAGGTACATTTAGGCCTACACAGGGCGATTCTGTAATGCTGTAGAGTCATATCGGTCGACATAAAGAAAAACAATCCTTATGTCGGAAACGCTTTTTTTATTAGTTATCCATCGTTTGTTTTTGTTTTTTTAACTAAATGTGGTTTATTATTAAGTGTTGATGAGAAATGTGGAAAATTTAAACTCAATCTGTCGATCCGTTCTAAAGATATACATTACGCCTATTTATAAGAAGCGTTCCCGGACGTATACGAAGTTTTTTCTTTATTTCTACCCGTAAGACCGCACCGTGAATTTAAATCGGGCGTACAGATGGAAATATATGTGATGAAGCGGCTGGCTGTATGCGCAGAAGCAGAAAAGGCCAATGCTCATGCGCTAACAGCGTGTAGGTTAGTGTGCGAGTCATTCGGTGAGTCATTCGAGAGGTTCGTCTCGTTGTCTAGTACACTACCGTTCCTAAAAACATTGTAGTGTTGACGCCCCGCGTTTATTTATGTGATAAGGAAACGATTACGTATTTTTACTCTGTTTGTGGTGTACAAACAAAAATGGATGTGCATCCGAGATGTTCTACTAGTAGTAAATCAGTGATATAGTAAGCCATGCTCCGCGCTGTGGCCGTAAAAAACAGACTGGGTTGTAGAGTACTTACAGTAGTCACATCCCCACCCCGCCACACATTCCATACCTCTCCTCCCTTCCACATACAATAGTCTGCCTGCGCGACCCGCTTCTTCACATATAGTTTCATCTGTAAAAATGAATTTATACGCATCCTTCAAGATAACACTCCAAATTGTTTAAACAGCTATTACGCAAAATCCGACTGTGCTTACACTGTGCGTGGTTAATCTGCATGTCATTAACTGTCATTTTACACGTTTACGAAGCTTTAACGTCGAACATTTATCAGTAAAAGGTGCACTAATCATAACTTCAAAGTTAATTAAATTTACAACAACTTTCCTATTGAAAGTATAGCTTTTCATACAATTATTTACAAAATGTAAGCAAAAAACCAAGAGGAAGTGTACATTTCACGGGTTTTATTGTTTTCATGTTTGAATATTTGTTTAGTTATTTCGGATCAGTAGAGAATAGGAATGTTTCTTAAATAAACACCGTTTCCGATTCGACACCTTCGTTCAAAGAACCTTCTCCGCACCTAATCATCTTGACAACTGCCGGAGGCTCAAAGAGACGTCGTCGGAGGGGAATCACCAGTGGTAACTCACAAGGCGTACGATACTCGATGTCATTAAAAATTGTATATATATATAGTTCGCGCTATAAAGGCCGCATTTTACATTAAATTTGGTTAACGAGTTCGTTAGACAAAAATCCTAAAACCAGACGAGCATTTTTTCACCGGATGCAACAATGTTTTGAACATATTTCGTACTACTGTAGATTGAAAAGTTCTTGGGGTTGTATCTAAAAATAATTCGATCACACAGCCGATTCACGGTGACATGAGCTGAGCAAATTTCCAAAATAAGGTTTATAGGCCTATGTTTTAGGGTTTCAACCAACAATTTGGGAAATAGGTCTATTCACGACAGTGCTAAATAGCTGCAAAATGGTTCGCACGCCATTCCTCATATTGGCAGTATCTTCAATACACAAAGCATTGCGTGCTTCGCACGCCCACCCCCGTATTGGGAATATATTCAATACACAATGCATTGCGTGCTTCACGCGCAACCCCCGTATTGGGATTATCTTCAATACACAATGCATTGCGTGCTTCGCACGCCAATCCCGCGGTGGAATCAACCACATGGCATTGAACCGGGTACATTTATGGTATTTTACGTTTTGATCGATTTTGGGGGAACCAAGCGAGCTATAATCGCGTAAAAAAACAAAATGTGCAGAATAACAATTTCATTTATATTTGTAGAAAAAACGCAAAAACAAATTCATTCTCGTAGGAAAAATCTCAAAACATTGTTACTTCCGGTCAAAAAACGTTCTTCCGGTTGGTGGATTTTTTTGGCTAACGAACTCGTCCGAGCGACGTAGACAACCAACATGGGTACCAAATTTGAACCAAATCGGACTTAAAACATGTTATTTTAATAAGGGAAAACTAACAAATAAAATCACAGTGCTATATGAATATGTAAACAGTGTAAGTTCAATTCAAAGTGATGAAATCAAAGGAACAGGAACAATACAAAATGTGCAAAAATGCGGCTATATATTTTTTAATGACACCACAAAACGTGTTCTGTGGACCATGGTCGGTGCTCATTTGCTACTCCCGACCTTGACTTACCATAAGGTCCACTGCAATAGCTCATTTTTCGTATGGAAATTCGCTAAAAAGCAACTTGTAATACGAGGCCGAAACGGACATTCGCGAAGCGAGTTTGTACGTTGATAGCGAAGCGAAGCAGTCCATAATCCAAGGCCGCACGGTTGAGGTGAAAACAGACAAAACGCAGTCCGTATTCCCAGGCTGCTGCGGGCGGAACGAAGGGGTGCGTGAGCCGGGGCTGGAAGCCGAACTGCTAACAAATTCTACTAATATATTTCGTACACGCGCCCAGAGCCTTCGTGAGTTGACCAATTTGCCAAATAGTTGTTTGAAACCGTAAAACATATAAACTTAATTTTGGAATTTCGCTCAGCTCACGTCAGCTTCTCAGATCACCCTTAGACATTGAGATGGTATTTTTTTCAATGAGTTTTACTCGTGCGACATGAACAATTTTTTAAACATTCATAGTTTATGTTAGTTTCAGAAATAGAATATTACCTGCCATTTCTTGATGTGAATTGTATTTTAACACTTTCAAACGTCAGTATGGAATAATTTATATTAAAACAGAGAAGTCGTAAAAAAAGTTCGATATTTAAAATATTTCACTCACACATTTTAAAGTACAAAATAAACAATATTTCCATGGGAACTATTTCGTTATAAACTTTCAACAATACAGTATAAAAAATTAAATCCACCTTTAACATGGCTAGTATGAAAATAGCATTGATACATTGTAACTTGTAATCACGCAGAAGTGTTCATGCCGAGGGCGGATGCAGGGCATAATTTTTTGAGGTAAAAAGGTGGTCCGGGTAAAATTTGTAAACGATCAAAATAAAAAAAGCGATTTGCCGACTTTCAGGCGTAAAATTAACCTTCAGTATATTATGTTTTTTTTTTTGTTGTCTTTTCTGTTATATCCCCGCATTTACAAACTATCGCAAACGCGTAACTTTACTATTCGACACTAGCCTAATATTTTTGCAGACAACGACGTTGTTTTACATTTTACTGTTAAATGTTGAATACAGGTAAACATACTGTGACTAAATAGGTTAGGTTAGAACCTTTTAGGTATTTTTTTTTCAATTATTATTTTTGCATTTCTGTTGCCATAGGTTAGCCTAGAGTCGAATAATAAAGTTGCGCATGATTAAAAATTATTTATTATTTTTCCCCAATAATTATACGTTTAAATGGTGAGTAAATATTACTGTATATTTCACATTTGTAGTTCTATCCCGATTAATCCTCATTCTATAGAAAATAGTTTGTAAATGCGGGGATATAACAGAAAAAAACCCTTTATTTGTTTTTTTTTTTTTTGTAAGTGTAAACCTCTTTAGCCGCACCACGTCAAAAAATGTGTATACAAGTATAGGATATATAGCCTAGATTTCTTGTTGCTGCAGGTGAATCGGATTTTACCGTCACGCGTTTCACCATGCATTTTGTGAAACGCTCTATTTTGAGAAACGCTCCTCAAGTTAAACGCTCTATTCCATCTGTTTGAAAAAAGTTTTGGTCTTGCCTAGATTAGAACCAGCAGAATCCATCAACATAGACTATCGCCTTAGCTGGTTAGGCCACAATCGCATTTCTAATTTAGTATATTTGAGTTGGGTGTATAAGTGTAACTGATTGTAGTACGTCATAGGCCTAATCTGTTAGTTTTAATACAATGTTTAGTTTAATGAGTAATACTGTACCTCTGAAATGGACATTGTGCTTCCTCATTACAGTAAGTTGGGTTAAAAATGAACATTGTGCTTCCTCTTTTCATAAGTCGTTTTAATTCAACAGTTTATACTTCTTCCGTGTGGTCTTAAGCACACATTTTCATTATTTTACGAAGTTAATATGATAGGCCTGTTTAAAATTCCAAAGGGGCAAATAGCTTTATGCCACCAAAGACTTACATTTTTGTATTTTTACTCTTTAACCTTTGAAAGTATTTTATACTGATTAGTACAAATAAAAAAGAGTGTTTACGCGGAGTACTTTTTCTCCCCACTTATTCGCATATTTTAACTCAACATTTGATTTGTTTAAGCGTTTTCGAAGTTTTAAAAAAATGTTCAATAATTATTTTTTTATCAATTTGAAAATTTGTTTAGCCAATACTATAAAGAAACATTTTCGGTATGGAAACCATGTGCTGTTTTAGGGAAAATGTTATAAGGTTAATAGTACACAAAAATTCAAAAATTTTGTTTTAATATAACATTTTTTAAATATTTTTAAGTCTATAGTAATTTCGGGGTCCAAAAATCTTCTAAATATCAAAATAAAGGGGAACAATTTCAAAGGCATAGGTCAAATATTTATTTCAAAGGCATAGGTGCCCCCCTCCCCCCCTAGCTACCAGGGACTATAAAATATGTACATTATTAATTTTAGTCAGGCATTTATATTTTAAGAAAGAGATTAGCACTAAAACATGTTTTTAATGTTATGTGTCGTTGGATTTTACATAAACAGTACATATTTTATTTTTTACATGCATGAGCTGGTGGGTCAATACTTGGTGCGGCTTCTAGGAGTGTTATAGGTCTTTGTGTATTCATTGACGGTGTAAAGGTACAGACTCAGTGCTGTGTGGGCTAATATAGCTTTGAACAGTCAAATTGGTTTCCAAATTTTAAAGTTTTCTGTCGAATGTCAAACATTTCCTTGGATTCCTTCTTCCCCTAACCCGACCCGGGGTGGCACCCCCCCCCCCAAAATTTCATATGGGCGCCCATGCTTGGCGTCCCAGTGTAATGAAGGCCTTACACAACGCTTTTAGATGGTTATATTTTATATTTGTTGTTTAACTTCCAGAGTAACAACCTCATCCGAGATTTTTTCAGTTCCTGGTGGTACACTTACTCTCTGAAATTGCGAAAAGGAATTCTAATAGCTTTAGAGTGCACCAAGAAATCTTTAATACTGTATGCTGTTATTTTTCTGGCAGCATTTATTAAGGTAAGTTAATCTTGAACGAGCCTGAGCTTTAGGAAACACCTATCTTTATAATTACTAGATTTATTTACCTCTCTTGACTTTTTAATCATAGACATAGCTAACTTAATTTAGGTTTGTTAAGAAAATACAATATTGTGTTTACATCTATACTAATACTGATATTATATAGAGATAAAATTGTTTGTTTGTTTGTTTGTAGGGGGTAATCTCTAGAACTACTGAACCGATTGAAAAAATAGTTTTACTTATAAAAAGCTACACTATCCCTGAGTAACATAGGCTATCATTCATTTTCATAAAATCATTTTTTCTTTCATTATGAATTTGTAAATTAAGTCGGAAAAATTCTTAGGTTAGGCCTAGACTAATGAACCAACCCTTGTACAGTATTTATATTTATTACCATAGAAACCAATTTAATAAAATAACAGATACAACAGCCTTTTGCTCTAATATTTTTCCAATAACATCTGATTTCAAACTTTGAATCTATTAGTTGTATTTCTAACTTTTAGGATAGGTTTTCATTAAAGTGTAGACCTAAGCCTTGCTGGTTCTTTTCACCTTTAGTATAACTGCTGTTATAAAATATACGAAATAATAATTTGATTTGATTATTTAACATTATTTACATCTTAGCTTTGGGGTTATTATCCTACACCTTTATTACAAAGAAAACATAACATGATTATGAGTATAAAAGGTTTCAAAGGCGTTGGCATGAGGAGCAAGCACGGGTTTCCCCTAGTAGCCTATATTCTACACAAATTTAAATAGTATTAATTATAAACTACGTATAGAATAGTTCATATTTCGTTCACTAACAAAAAATGTTCATTGGCAATAATAATTATTATTTACATAAACAATTTTCCAAAATTAAGTTCATAGGCCTTTGTTTTAGTGTTTCAACCAACAATTTGGGAAATATGTCTATTCATGACGGTGCTGAATAGCTGCAAAATGCTTCGCAAGCCATCCCGCATTTTGAAAATATCTTCAAAACACAAAGCATTGCGTGCTTCGCACGCCAACCCCCGTATTGGGAGTCTCTTGAATACACAATGCATTGCGTGCTTCGCACGCCAACCCCGCGGTGAATCCACCACATGGCTTTGAACCTGGTACTTGAACCTGGATTTTATGGGAACCAAGCGAGCTATAATTTCGCGCAAAAAAACTAAATGTGAATAACATCCTACATTTATATTTGTAGAAAAACTCAAAAACAAATTCATTTTCTTAGGAAAAATCTAAAAAAATAGTTACTTTCGTTCACAAAACGTTCTTCCGATTGTTGAATTGTTTTGGCTAACGAACTCGTTGGAGCGACGTAGACAACATGTGTACCAAATTTGAACCACTTAAAATGCGGCCGCTAGAGTGCGAACACTTATATACATACATATATATATATATATATATGTATGATTTTTAATGACACCACAAAACGTGTTCTGGGGACCATGATCGGTCTTCATTTGCTTCTCCCGACATTAGGTCTTACCATAAGGCTTACTGCAATAGCTCATTTTTCCTATGTAAATTCGCCAATAATTAAAACAATATTTACAATTTATGTTTACACATTTTTAGAAGTGTGTACGACAAATCTCAATCATCTTTAAATATTACTATTCCAATCAACTTTGATATAAATTCACTATAAATCTATTCCTTTCTCGATTTATACAAATAATTATGAAAACATTTATTTATATGTTAGAGCTAGTCGAATATCACGTATTCCCTGTAAGATTAAGTGATTAGACGAATTAAGAAATTCTTATGTAATTGTACTGTCCCAGCAAAGTTTAATCTCTGACGTCACTAGTGCTACGTAATTTCCTGGGTAGAGGATTCAGTTGATTTTAAATCGTCGCAAATTAATTGCAACCTCCTCCCTCCCCCATCTTAGGCAAAGATAAGGCGAGCTCTGCAAAATGCAAATTTATTTAAATACAGTTATTGATTCGTGTTTACATCGATTGTTATGGGAATTACATCAATAAATAAAGTTACTTTGTGGCGGGGAAACGTAAAAGTCTTACGACGGCATTTTTCACAACTTTTTTATTGAAAGTTTAAGTGGTTTGATGTAATTGAGAAATGTTATAATATGGGATATAAAGTACTAGGTGTGATTAAGAAAAAACAATACAAACATCTAATAGAGGTAAAAAATACTTTGAAAATAGTGACTTTCATATTTACTTTTACTTTCTCACTATACAATAGTATAGAGAAAGTATAGGCCTAGTGATCGCAAAAAAAAACGATGTTGAGATTTTGTGGAAATATCCGTTTTGGAACCCCATGAGTCCAAAAAAGTTTGTTTTACAAAATGTCTGTATGTATGTCTGTATGTATGCAAAGCTAGAGCGAAAGCTATTAGATCGATTTCAAACAAATTTGCACCAGACATGTCAAGTAGTCCTGTATAGATGCAAGAAAAACGTTTTTTCAAAAATTTGAAAAACAACCCCCTTTTTGGAACAAACAACCCCCCAAAAAATCAGTTAAAATTTTTTTATAAAAAACCTCTCTAACGATTTTGATAAAATTCGGCTTATTTGTAGCACTTAATGTATCCTACCATATGCAAAAAACCGCATCTTTCTAAAAATCCTCGTTTAGCTAATAATAATAATAATTACTGATTTTAGGGGTTTTTTTTAAATTTTTCAAAACCTTTTTTCGTGCATCTATACAGGCCTGATTGACGTATTTGGTGCAAATTTTTTCGTAATCGATTGAATAGTTTTCTCTCTAGATAATAATAATAATATTTATTAGTCAATCTCCTACTTTAATAAATCACCTCTCCTACTCCACCTACAATTATGTAGTCACAGTGAATCTGTTTAATAATTTAAATATGTTTGTGAGAAAGTATGTGCCAGTTACTGGTACCGTTTATTGTATTTATTAATTAAACTAGTAAGTATTCGTGAAAAATAACAATCAGAATTATTAATTTGTTTATACTCATCGGAA
Organism: Philaenus spumarius; assembly: GCA_018207615.1. Lineage (NCBI taxonomy): Eukaryota > Metazoa > Arthropoda > Insecta > Hemiptera > Aphrophoridae > Philaenus > Philaenus spumarius. The sequence continues at coordinate 88,922 of JAGFPH010004868.1, read as the reverse complement.
AAACCTTAACCTAAAGTCGGAGCATAAAACAAAAATATATTAATCTGCATTTAGTATATCCTACTTACGAAACCCCCAACCGTATTATTGGTTTTTGTATTATTTCGTTTTAATATGGATTATAATGTGAATTTTAGATCTAGACAAATACTATTTACAAAGAAGAAAATTAATTATCAATTATCAGTTAGGACTATCTAACTGTGCTGTTGCTATTTTTAACTCTGTAATATAACAATTATTAAGGTTATTATTATAGTCTAATATAGTCTTAGTAATTACAAAATGTTAAATTAAAAATTCCTATTCACGTTAAACATGTATAGCTAGTTTCAAACGGTCTGTTTTGATTTGTCGTTGAAAATGTAACGACAAATTTCTTAAGCTTACAAACAATATCTAACAGGGTGTATGTAGTTAGGGATGGTAAATGTACAGAAAATACAGTTAATAACAAGAAGTAGCACCTAATACATGACGGTTAACAAAAGAGTATAGCGCATGCCAATTGTTGTCTTATAATTGAAATTCTAATACAAATTCGGCATTGGGAAGCAGACATGACGGAAAAGATTCACAGTAAACATGTTACCCAAAACAAAATAAAAGAACAATATGTTTATCATAGTCATATTTAAATCAACTATTTAAAACGTAAAAAATAAAATAAAATGTAATCATTTAGGCGAAACTATAATCTTGTTCACTTTAAAATGTACTAAAATTTACATCGTCAGTAGGAATATATTTCTAAATTAACATAAGCTCAAACTTACATGGTTCTATTATAATAGTAAATAGCTGGCTAAACCCGGCTTTGCACGGATAGACAAATCAAAATTAAATGTATATTTAAAAAAATATATTATATCAATAAATATATTACACTATGTATTTCTTATGGGGATTTTTAGTAACTTTGACCCCCCCAAACCTCCCCTAAAATTTAGAATTTTTTAAAACCCTTTCTTAGCGAGTACCTAGTTCCCTAGATGAAGCTACATACCAAATTTCATTCCAATCCGTTCGATGGTTTTTTGTAGTAACTTTCACCCCCCAAAACTCCCCTAAAATTTCGAATTTTTTAAAACCCTTTCTTAGCGAGCACCTATGGCCCTAGGGGAAGCTACATACCAAATTTCATTTCAATCCGTTTGATGGTTTTAGAGAAATCGTAATTTTATAAATTTGACCCCCCTAAAATTTCAAATGTTTTGAAACTCTTTCTTAGCGAGCATCTATGGCCCTAGAGGAAGCTACATTCCCAATTTCATTCCAATCCGTTCGGTAGGTCTTGAGAAATCGTGATTTAGTAACTTTGACCCCCCAAAAATCCCCCTAAAATTTCGGAACCCTTTCTTAGTGCGCGTCTAGAGCCTATAAAAAGTATTAGTGCCAAATTTCATGTTTGTAGGCCTTGTGGTTTTGGAGAAACTGTGAGGAGTCAATGAGTCAATGGTATTTGGCTTTTATAAGTATAGATGAATCAGACCATTAGACCAAGTCAATGCATGTCAAGCAGCTCGTGTACATTATTATTCCTATAGTGACAACACAAAACTTAATCTAAATGTTGTAAACATAACCTTAAATGGTCCATATAACCATACATATGGTCAAGTATTGCGGCTGATTGACGAAACCAGCTGTCATAATGTTAACGAATAAATCAAACAATAGTTCTACAACCTTGCTCGTGTGCTTCACCACTTTGTTACTCACGTACATACGTATAATGAATTCGAAAATAGATAACTAATATAAAGGTTGTTTGTAATTGAGGCTTTTTCTTTTATATTCAGTCGCAAACCCTCAAACAATTTACAGTAAAATCTATTGAACAAATATATATCTGTATGTACGAAAGAAGAAGTTCTGACTGATTAAGTGATTCATAATCAAAGTACAGCCAAAACTATGATAGCTAGAGCTTGAATGTTTAGGGTACCTTAATACCGCTATGTAGAAGTGCACTAAGAAATTATTTTTCTAAATACTGATTTTAAGGGTTGAACGTGGTATTTCAATCCCAACCCTATAACACATAAAACATCTGATTTGAATAAAAATCTTAGCAACTCTATTGTAAGTGTAGAATATTCCGAACCAACACAAGTTTGTCGAAGGCATTTACATTCATTACCAAAACAACCAACTTGGAAAATATAATTTAAGATCAGTTATTAACTTGTTTACAAACAACATTTCGTTTAGGTTAGGTTAATACAAACTAAATAAACACAAACAAAACATAAACGAAGAAGGCTTACTGCACTACATATAATTCAAACATCTGTTGTTACATGTTACACATAAATCAGCTGATTTGGATCATAAGCTTAACACAATTTGTGGTTAGGCCTATACTGAACCAACAAACGTTTCATGCAAGCATTTTTATGCAACCAAATTGACCAATTTAGAATCAGGTTATTACGCTTCACAACCAATGGTTTAGTAAGGTTAGGCTATAGCAAACACAAACAACGAAAAAGGCTTACTATACCATAACTCAAACAATTATAACTTACTATTACAATTATGCTAACTTTGTTATTTACTAGACCTATTAGAAAACTTTCAAATACAGCTTTATGGGATAAATTTATGGACGTATTTTATATCTTGAAAATTGCCTCTCTTCTAAATAAAAATAAATTATCTGTGTAATAATCAATAATGATTCCGTGAAAATATCACAGCATAGAATAATCTGTTTGCATTTGCTTCGCCGTGGGGGTATGTGAGCTAAGCGAGCAGGGGTGGAGGCATCTTGTATTCTTACACAAAGTTATTCTTTACAACTTTACTCAGAAATTTAATGTTTACCTTAAAAAAACAAAACGAAACAGCCTGACAATAAATAAGGAATAGACTGACTTGCCAGAAGCTATGGTGAAGTATGTACATAAATAATACGTTTATTCACTGTTTTGTATGAGGAGCAGCTATTGTTTGCTGTATGCCTTAGAGCTAGTTATATAGGACTCAAAAGGAAATGAATAAGTTACCGTTTACATTAATAATACAGTATTACCTCAAGAGCCACGCAATACAAGTTTAAAAACTATTAAACTGTTTTTAACTATACCGAATTTAATATTATACCACTATTTATGTATGCAATAAAATATAAGTATTTAACTAAGAATATTATAATAAATTTGCAACACTTAATTATACATGTAATCCGATATAAACTGATAAAATATGACACTCGACTAAAAAAACAAATTTAATGTTTTCTAAGTTGTCAGAAATTTATTTTACTTCTTTTAAACTAAATAAAATCGTATAGAGTTTAAGATGCTTTAAATTACAACCATTGCAAATAAAGGGAGTCATAATTTATTAAAACCAAATCAGACTAACAAAAATAATGAAAATAAACGATACCAGAAACTGGCACATACTTTCTCACCAACATATTTAAATTATTAAACAGATTCACTGTGACTTCATTAATGTAGGAGCGGTAGGAGAGGTGATTTTAAACTAGAAGATTAACTAATAAATATTATTATTATTAACTAGTGATAAAACTATTAGATCGACTTCGAACAAATTCGCACCAAACACGTAAATTAGGCCTGTATATATGTACTGAAAACTTTTTGAAAAATGTTGAAAAACAACCCCCTTTATGGCCAAAAAACCCACAAAAATCAGTTATTATTATTGTTATTAGCTAAACGAGAATTTTTAGAAAGATGATGTTTTTTGCATATGGCAGGGTACATTAAAGGCTACAAATAAGCCAAATTTTATCAAAATCGTTAGAGCCGTTTTTTTATACAAAAATAATAACAGATTTTTGGGTTTTTTTTTGCCAAAATGGGTTTTTTTAAAATGTTTAAAACCGTTTTTCGTGCATCTATACAGGCCTACTTCACATGTCTGGTGCAAATTTATTTGAAATCGATCGAATAGTTTTCGCTCTAGCTTTGTATACATACAGACATACATACAGACAGACTTTTTGAAAAAAAACACTTTTTTAACTCAGGGGGTCCCAAAACGGATATTTCCACAAAAATCTCAACATCGATTTTTTTTGCGATCACCATACTTTCTCTATACTATAGTATAGTGAGAAAGTAAAACGTTGAAAAAGCTGAAAAGACGAATAAACATGTTGTTTTAATCTCGGTTTCTTCGCTTCTGGATATATTCAAAAATAAACGGTATCAGTTAACTGACACAAACTTTCTCCCAACTTACTGTAGTCAAAATAATATTGTTTTTAATCATTTTATTTTTTACAACTTTTTAGAACAAAACAAAAAAATAATATTCTACCTACGTCAATCGTATAAAAAAATTATTGTCCCAGGCGAGATTCGATCGTGCGACCTTTGAATTACTGGCCGTGCTCGCAAACGTGGTGCTACCCCGTGCGGCCGCCACGCCGCCGCGATGCTAGATTGACAACACAAACTTGTTTATTTTTAAAAATTTCCTCATAATTATAAAACGCTGAAGTTTTGATAAAAGTGGGTGGTGTCTTTTTGTTTGGTATCTTAAGCACTATAAATACTGAAAATTTGATCAAAATCGTTAGAGCCGTTTTTGAGAAATTTGCATTTTTGTCGTTTTTTATGGGTTTTTAGGGGTAAATTACACTTAAAAATTAAAAATTCCAAAAAATTAAAAAAGGCCTGGAAATATTAGGGTTTAGTACCTACATACCAAATTTCATGAAAATTGGACCAATAGTGTCCCCTCTGGTCGTGTATACATACAGACAGACTGACAGACAGACACCACTCTAAAAACACTTTTTTGGGTTCAGGGAGCACCAAAACAAAAATTCCACTAAAAATATTTTTGGGCTCAGGAAGCACCAACACAGATAATTGCACTAAACATTTTTTGGGGGTTCTGGGAGCACCAAAACAGATAATTCAACTGAAAATTCATATTCGAACATTTTTACGAAAACAATACTTTCTCCATATACTACGTAAAGGGTGGAGAAAGTAAAAAAATGTAATCCACATAGTAAATACAATCATTCAATAGCGAATTTCCATAGTAAATATGAGCAATTTGAGTGTCTCTTTGGTGAGATTTAAAGTCAGTATTGGTCAATGATCATTGATCAATGTCTCCAGAACATGTTTCGGGATGTCCTTAAAAACTTTATTTTATATATTTGTTCGCACTCAGCGGCCGCATTTTACGTCAGATTTGGTCAAAATTCGGTACACACGATGGTTTTCTAAGGAGACCAGAAGAGTTTGTTAGCAAAAAAATCCAACAATCGGAAGCACGTTTTTGACCTCTAGTAAATATTTTTTAGAATTTTCGTATTAAAGTGAAACAGTTTTGGGTTTTATCCAAACAAATAAATAAGGCAAAAAATTCTGATCATGTTGTTTTTTTACTCTACCTTATAGTTCGTATGGATCCCTCAAAATCAATCTAAACGTAAAATACCGTAAAAGTACCCTGTTCAAATCCATGTGGGAATATTATCTTGTTGGTATATTCTGATTCGAGACCTAAGGCCAGGATGCAACTATCATATCGAGTTTGTTCGCTGAGAGCGGAGCGAAGTATTCCATAATCCGTGACATCAAGGTTGAGGTGCAAACTCGGAAAAGGCAGTCCATAATCCGAGGCAGTAAGGACGAGGTGAAAACTCGCAAAGAGTGTTTTTTTTTATGCGAGCGGAACGAAACAGCGTATGATACGAGGTTAAAGGCACATTTTACATATATTTTTCGTATTCTCTGGGAGCTATTCAGCACTTTCGTGAGTCGACCAATATCCTAAATAGTTGGTTGTAACCCAAAAACATAAACTTAATTTAGTTAATTCGCTCAACTCTAGTCAGTGGTTTAGTTGCTCAATTGAATTATTTTTAAATAGAATGTTAATTTAATGGAATGTGAGAAAAATTGTACTAAACAGGAAAATTCTTCTTTAAGTACTTTTAAGCTTGTACTAAAGTTTAAGCCTTGGATTAAGTATTATTTGTGGCAATACAGAAACGAAAATGGTCGATCATATGGACGACGTAAAGGAGGGGGAACATAACGAGGAACGCGTTAGCATAATTTTGGAATTAATTAACAAATGCTTTTGATTGGTTGAAACATAGCCTTTAGAAATTTTATCAAAATGTATGGTCAAGAAAATTTTCAACAATTGGTTTTTAAGCTATATATCTGATAGGGAACAATGTGTGCGAATTCAATGGATTGTAGAGAAATGGAAAAAACAAGTACGAAATCCAACATGGTTACTAGTTTGGATGGATTGGAGGGAAATATAATGCCTGAAATCTCTGAAGGGGTGGTTTTCTCAACATTACATATTCTTAAGTGCTGAAAAAACGTGTTACAGAAACTTTAATTTGTCGAATATTTTACAACATCTTCTCTGTATAAATACATTGAGTGTGTAGTTAGGAATATTAAATGCTGCAAGTGTATTGTGATAGAGAAAGTTAGTTCCTGTAAACTTTTTGAGTAATTATTGACGAAAGTTTAACCTGCATAGTGAACACACAGCGATAAAATCCAGTTTAAATGTTATTTTTACAATATTTATTTATTTGGAAGGTATTTTCGTAAAATATCTTTTTCCCACGTTGGTTGAAAGTTATTGAATATGCTGTTGGAAAGGATCGTAAAATTCTCTCCAGGAAAGAATAATTATTCGTGAAAGGTAGAACGTTTTGCCATTGTTGTTATTTAAAAACCTTTCTGTAAAACCTCTTAGATGTTTTTATATATTTAAAGCTGCTTAGTTATTTTTTCCACTTCTTTTTTCCACGTTGGTAGGTTTTACACCATGTTTTACTGCTTGGTTACATGTGTATCAATATAGTGTTGCTATCTTATATAATTGCTGCTACCTCTACCACACTCTTTATATATCTGACTTAGTTTACCTTTATACAAATAATTTTATATAACACATCTTTATTAATATAGTCAATTGTTTATTTATTACAAATACATAACTTTTATAGCACTTATAATTGTTTACGTCAATTTCTTCTCTGAAAATAACTACACAAAAGAACAAGTTTTAAAATGAACAATCAAAAGTTCCTTTCTTCAAATTTGTATAATAAGGGGTCTTATCTCAGGGTTCCGGCGGGTTAACTAGATCATCAATAATTATCCAGCAATGGAATTTCCTGTCAATGTATTCATATGGTTAAAATAAAAACTTTAACCTAAAAAACATTTTAACTTTGTTACTATTCAAAATACTCTGTTCAAGATTCACTGATAAATAAATAATTTGTTAAAAAAAAAGTTTTGGAAGAACAAGTCTCAAATTAAGAATTTATACAGATTGACATTTTGTCTTTAAGTTATGTAGTTCCTTAATCTCTAGATTTCACCAATTTCGCATATTAGAAATAGGCTTCAAACATAAATTCATTTCTTTTCTCTCTTTATATATTTCCATTTAGGACTTATCATTTTATACTTATAACTTTGCTTTTCTTCAGTTTCAATAGTATTTGTATATTTATTATTCAAAATTTACTTTAAATGTTTTAAAGTTCACTGGATAAAATTCCCTTCACAAATAGGCCACCATATTTTTTTCTAATTCTCAAAACAAACAATCCGTTGCCATGTTACCCATGCATGATGCTATTCAAACTCACTTCACATCTGACATAAACACTATTCATACTGTTCATAGCACATTATAAATACATTGGTCAGGTTTCCTTTATACCCATGCCATTACTATTCGAACTATATTTTGTTTTTTAACCAATAACTTAGATTGAAAATAGTTTAC